>JAQQSY010008225.1:0-10007 GCA_028646535.1 Procyon lotor | reverse complement strand
ATTTTTTGGGGTGTTAATTGTATAAATTCTTTATGTATTTTGGATACTAACCCTTTATTAGATATGTCATTTGCAAATATCTTTCCCCATCCTGTGGGTTGCCTTTTTGTTTTGTTGATTATTTCCTTTGCTCTGCAGAAGATTTTTTTTTTTTAAAGATTTTATTTATTTGACAGCAAGAAACACAACGAGAGAGGGAGCACAAGCAGAGGGAATGGTAGTGGGAGAAGCAGGCTTCTTGCCGAGCAGGGAGCCCAATGCGGGGCTCGATCCCAGGACTCTGGGATCATGACCTGAGCCCAAGACAGACGCTTAATGACTGAGCCACCCAGGCGCCCCTGCAGAAGCTTTTTATTTTGATGTAGTCGCAATAGTTTATTTTTGCTTTGTTCCTTTGCCTCGGGAGACATACCTAGATAAATGTTTCTATAGCCAATGTCACAGAAATTACTGCCTATATTCTCTTCTAGGATTATTATGGTTTCAGGTCTCACATTAGGTGATTAATCCATTTTGAGTTTATTTTTGTGTATAAGAAATTGGTCAAGCTTCATTTTTTTTTTGCATGTAGCTGTCCAGTTTTCCCAACACCATTTGTTGAAAAGACTTTTTCCTCATTGTATATTCTTGCCCTCTTTGTTGAAGATTAATGGACCATATAATGGTGGGTTTATTTCTGGGCTCTCTGTTCTGTTCCATTGATCTATATTTCTATTCTTGTGCCAGCTTTGTAGTATATCTTGACATTTGAGATTGTGATACCTATAACTCTGTTCTTTGTTTTCAAGATTGCTTCATCTATTTGAGGTTTTTTTTTTGTGTGTGTGTGTGTTACCTAGAAGTCTTAGGATTATTCGTTCTAGATCTCTGAAAAATGCTGTTGGCATTCTGATGGGGGTTGCAATAAATTTAGATTGCCATGGGTAGTGTGCACATTTTAACAATATTAGGTCTTTCAGTCCATGAGCAGGGAATATCTTTCAATTTGTGTTACCTTCTATTTCTTTCATCAGTATTTTATAGTTTTTGGAGGACAGGTCTTCCCCTGACTTTATTAAGTTTAGTCCTAGGAATCTTACTATTTTTGATGTAAATGTAAGTGGGATTGTTTTCTTAGTTTCTCTTTTCGTTACTTTTAGTGTGTGGAAATGCAATGGATTTCTGTATATTGATTCTGTAACCTTACTCAATTCATTTATCAGTTCTAGTCATTCTTTGATAGTCTTTAGGGTTTGCTGTATGTAGTACCATGTCATCTGTGAATAATTTATTTTTTATAAATTATTTCATTTATTATTTATTTATAATTAATTTATTTTATAAATAATTTATCATCTGTGAAAAAAATTTATTTTCTCCTTAGCATTTGAGTGATTTTTATTTCTTTTTCTTGTCTGATTATTGTGGATCCAATATGATGTTGAATAAAAGTGGTGAGAGTGGACATGCTTGTCTTATTCCTGATCTTAGAGGAAAAGCTCTCAGGTTTTCACCACTAAGTATAACATTGGCTGTGTTTTTTTCATATATGACCTTTCTTATGTTGAAGTATGTTTCTAAACCTACTTTATTGAGGGTTTTTATCATGAATGGGTGTTGTACTTTGTCAAATGCCTTTTTGGCATCTACTGAAATTATCGTATGGTTTTTATCCTATCTCTTACTGATGTGATATATCGCATTGAGTGACTTATGAATGTTGAACCACCCTTGCATCCCAGGAGTAAATCCTCCTTGATCATGGTGAATGATTTTTTGAATGCGGTGTTGGAATTGGTTTGCCAGGATTTTGTTGATGATTTTCATGTCCATGTTCACCAAAGATATTGGCCGGTAGTTTTCTTTTTTGTGGAGTCTTTATCTGGTTTTGGTATCAGGGTAATGTTGGCCTCATAAATGAATTTGGAGACTTTCCTCTTTTAACTTTTGGAATAGTTTGATAATAATATTAGTAGCTGAAACTTTGGCAAAATTCACCCATGAAGACCTCTGGTCTTGGACTTGATTGTTGGGGATTTTTTGATTACTGATTCAATTTTATTGCTGGTAATTGGTCTGCTCAGATCCTCTATTCCTTCCTCTTTCAGTTTTGATAGTTTATATGTTTGTAGGAAAAATTCCATTTCTTTTAGGTTGTCCAGTTTTTTGGAATATACTGTTTTTTCATAATATTGCCTTACAATTTTTTTTTTATTTCCCTGGTGTTTATTATTTCTCTTTTCTGATTTTTGTGTGTTTCCTTTCTCTGTCTCTCCCTTTGAGTCTGGCTAAAGGTTTATTAATTTTGATCTTTTAAAGGAAACCACTCCTGCTTTCATGATCTGTTCTATTATTATTATTATTTTCTATTTTATTTCTGCTCTAATCTTTATTATTTCCTCCCTTCTACTGGTTTTGGTGATTTTTTTTTTTTAAACTCCTTTAGGTATAAAGTTAGGTTATTTGGGATTTTTCTTGCTTCTTGAGGTAGGCCTCTATTGCTGTAAACATTCCACTTAGAACAGCTTTTCCTGTCTCCCACAGATTTTGGACAGTTGTTTTAATTTTCATTCTCCATGTATTTTTTTCAGTTTCTATTTGATTTCTTGGTTAACCTATTTATTGTTAAGTGGTTTGTTATTTAACCTCCATGTATTTATATTCTTTCCAGATTTTTTTCTCGTGGTTGATTTCTAGTTTCTATAGCACTATGGTTGGAAAAGTTACACTCTGTGACTTCAGTCTTTTTGAATTTGTTGAGACATGTTTTGTGGCCTAATACATGATGTGTTCTAGAGAATGTTCCATATGCACTTGAAAAGAATGTGTATTCTGCTGTTATAGTATAGAATGTTCTGAATATGTGTCTTTTAGATCCATCTGGCCTGATGGATCATTCAGTCATTGTTTCCTTATTGATTTTCTGTTTGGATGCTCTATCCATTGATGTCAGTTGAGTGTTAAAGTCCCCTACAATTATTGTATCACTACTGATTATTTCCTTTATATTTGTTATTAGCTGCTTTATATATTTGGGTGCTCCCATGTTGGGTGCATAAATATTTATAATTGTTATATCTTCTTTCTTGCATTTTTTTCTTTTAGGATTATACAAGTAAGGATTATACCTTACTTGATTGTTGTTTATAGTCTTTGTTTTAAGGTCTATTTTGTCGGATATAAATATTGCTACCCTGACTTTCTTTTCACTTCCATTTGCATTATAAATCCTTTTGCATCTTTTCACTTTCAACTTACATGTGTCTTTAGGTCAGAAATGAGTCTCTTGTAGGCAACATACAGATGAGTCTTGCTTTTTCATCCACTCCATTATGACCCTATGTCTTTTGATTGGAACATTAAGTCCATTGAAATGCGAAGTAATTGTTGATAGGTATGTAGTTATTGCCCTTTGTTACTTGTTTTGTTGTTTTGGTAGTTTTCTGTTCCTTTCTTCTCTTGCTCTTTTCTCTCATAGTTTGGTGGCCTTCTTTAGAGAGGTACTTGGATTCCTTTCTTTTTATCTTTTGCTATCTAGTACCATAGGTGGTTTGATTTCTAGTTACCATAGGTTTACATATAACATTTTATGCATATAGGAGTCTATAACAGTTGCTCCTCTCCCTTTAGGTTTTAGGTATATGGTGTCACACTTTAGATCCTTTTATTTTGTGAATCTCTTGACTGACTTTTTTTTTTTTTTTTTTTACTCGTGACTGATTTTTATAAGTGCACTTAATCTACTGTTTTCGTGCTTCCTACTTTACTACTCATGCTTATGGTCTTTCTTTTCCACTCAAAGCATCCCCTGTAACATTTCTTGTAGGGCTGGCTTAGTGGTTGTGAATTCCTTTAACTTTTGCCTGGAAAACTATTTATTTATCCTTATATTCTGAGTAATATCTTACTGGATAGAGTATTCTTGACTGTAGGTTTTTTTCCTCTCATCGTTTCGAAAATATCATGCCATTCTCTTGGCATGATAGAGCCTCTGCTGAAAAATCAGCTGATAGCCATGTGGAGTTTCCCTTGTTTGTTTCTTTACTCTCTCTGCTTTAAAATTTTTCTTTGTCACTACTTTTTGCCATTTTGATTACTCTGTGTCTTGGTGTAGCCCTCCTTGCATTGCTTTTGTTGGGGTCTTTCTGTGCCTCTTGGATCTGGATGTCTGTTCCCTTTCCCAAGATTTGGGAAGTTTTCAACTACTATTTCTTCATATCAATTTTCTGACCCCTTTTCTCTCTTTTCCTTCTGAGACTTCTATAATTCAAGTGTTGTTATGATTGATGGTGTTGATGAATTCCTTTAGTCAGTTTTCATTTATTATTTTTCTCCCTCCTGTTCAACTTGGTTACTTTCCATTACTCAGTCCTGTTTTGCTGATCTGTTCTTCTGCTTCCTCTAGTCTACTCTTTATTCTGTATATTGTATTTTTAATTTCAGTTAATGAGTTCTTCATCTCTGAGTGATTCTTTGTTTTCTCTTTGATAGTCTCATTGAGGTCGTCTACTCTTAATTTCAGTGAGTATTTTTATGACCATTTAAATTCTCTATCAGGCATATTTCTTATCTCCATTTCCTTTAGCTCTCCTGCTGTCATTTTTTTTGTTCTTTCATTTGGGACATAATCTTTTGTCTCCTAATGTTGTCTGACTCCCTGTGTCTGTTTCTCTGGGTTAGGAAAGTCAGCCACATCTTCTGCTCTTGAGAGAAGCCTTATAAACAAGAGTTCCTGTAGTGCCCTGCAGTGCAACATTTCCTATTCACCAGCGCTTGGCACTTCAAGGGTGTTTCTTATGTAATTTGCATGTGCCCTTATGTGTGTTTGGTTGATCCCCATTTGCTTTCAGTCTAGTCATCTGCAATGGCTATCTTTGCCTGTTGTGGGCAAGATTTGGTTGCTGTGTTGTTAGTGGGTCAGTCTGGTACTGCCTTGGGCTTGAATTGAAGCAGACTATGCATTTTCCAGAGATGCAGTAGCATTAAATTGCAGAGTGCTTTTCCTGTGTTTCATTGGTGAGTTGGGTCTGTATTGAGACACCTGTCTACCCCTAGCCCACTGCAGGGATGCAGTTGGACTAGTAGTATGTGTTATCTTTTCCTCTCTCTGGGAAAGGAGTTACTTTTGAGTTGATCTGGTTCCTGTCAGAGTTGCTGCTTGCACACTGTCATGTTTGTGGCACTGCTTTGGATGGGCTCTGGCCAATCATGTATTAGAGAGGTGAGGTGTGCAGGAGAACATGGGGGTGGGTATGTAGTTCCAGCAAGGTCCTTGGCCTTTGCTGCAGGAGAGGACTTTCAGCAACCTAGGAAAACTGCTACCCAGGCCTGCTGGGTTGCAGTGGGCAGATCTGCAGAAGGAAGCGGGGGTAGGGGGGTCAGGGTGCACTGTTAACAAGCTAGGTTGAGAATGTTTGCACTGCTCTGGTTTCTGCAAGAGTCCCTGTATCTAGGCTTGGGGTTAGGGGAGGGCAAATGGTTTCTATCAGCTCTTTTGTTCTTGAGGTCTCCCAGAGATCCCTGGCCCTTCAACCCAAGCTCTGAGATTAGTAAATAAATCTCCATGTATACTGCATGCATTTTTGAAACTACTGTTTCTATGTTGTTTCTCAGTGGAGCTGTTGATAGTGCTGTCTCTTTATGGTCAGGTACTCCACCCTCCCCACTCTACCAGAACTGAGCCTATTCATTTTTAGTTATGGATGTTAAGCCCCACTAATTGTTAGGCCCCTCTGTTTTTCAAAGCTAAATGTTAGGAAGATTCATCTTCCTCATGCCTAGGTGCCTGGCATGTGTCTGCTCCTCTTCCCTCTTTGTACCTGTGGCATTTCCTACCACTCATGAATAGTCTTACAGGTTTGTTTGGCTCCTGAACACATCTCCATCCTTCCTATCCTCTTGGATGTGGCCTCTTCTCTACATTTAGTTGTAGAGAGCCTGTTCTGCCAGTCTTCAGGTCTTTTTCTGCATTATTATTACTTATTTACATTTTTTTTATTATGTTCAGTTAGCTACTGTATAGTACATAATTAGTTTTTGATGTAATGTTCAGTGATTTATTAGTTAAATATAATACCCAGTGCTCATCACAGCACATGCTCTCCTCAGTACTGATGTGAGTGTCATCTAGTTGTATCCATTGATTAAAGTGAGTTTAGGATCCTCTTACTCTATCATCTTCTCCAGAAGTTACATTTATGATTTTGGTGGCTCCATCATTGTAGATCTATCTTCTCATGTTCCACATAGCTCTATATCAGAGTTGTTTTCTCAGTCATATTCCTAGTGACTATAGCAAGATCCTGGATTTGACAGGATGAGGAAGCCAAGGCAGAGATCTTGTTTCATTATGTGCCTGGTTTTAGATCATCTGTCCCTCTTCTTGAGATGTGATGGGATAAAATACCTAGGATAAGTCAAAAATATTTCTAATACATGAAAAAAATAGGCATAATTATTTGAACTGATGCATAAAATTTTTACCGTAAGAATTCAGTGTTAACAGGGTATTAGTAGGGTATTAATGGGCATTAATGACAAAAAGTTTACAGAATAAATCCAGCGTTTCATTTTCTCAAAAATCCCAAATACTTGATCTCATCATAGTAATGTGCAGTTTGTTCATGTTTAGATGTTCTATTTATAAGATTATGGTATTGATATTCTAATGATAACCAACATTTTTTTTTTTACAAAGATATTATGTATGCAGTGGAGGTTAGAACAGAGAGAGGACCAATAATTTAGAAAAAGAAATTAGTAAACTAATATCTGAACCTCATTTTTTAGAGTCACCATTTAGAGTTCACCAGTGTTGTTAAACATAAGGAACTACGTTTCCGGGGAGAAATAGAGGAAGTCAGTGTCCTAACACATGTAAAGTATTTTGAATAGATGTTTTGTACTCATGGAATACATGTTTCTCTATTGATGAGAAAAATGAGTTGTAATTTTCAAAATTCACTTTCTCCAAAAGAAGCCTTTTGTTCACAAAAATGGATGGGGAACAATTCATGGAGTGGGATTAGCTTCCTGTATTAACCAAATTGATAGGGCAGTGGCTTGGCAAAACTTAGCCTTATTGTAAGATAAATATCTGTGGATCTCCGCATGTCTTGCCAGCAGAGGCACTAACTGACTATATTTGTTCCAGAGTATCTTAAGGTTGTTTGTAGAGTGAATAGGCAGATAGTGTCTCACACTGGAACAAAGAAAAGAGTTGTTTACAGCCTTGGAACTAGAGATAGAATCTCCCTGCATAGCTAAGGTAAGCTGTACTTGTCAATAAAATGAAGATAATGTTGACCTCTGGAGCAAATGAATAGGCATGGTTTTACTATTCATTATATAAGGCTTGTGTTCCATAAGTTCACAGTTGTTTTCCTCTAGTAAAGTCCACAGTGTGCAGGTGTCACCTGGCATTCTTTCTATCAACATATGGGAGTTGGGGCTCAGGGAACTGGGAAAAGAACATGCTGATACTCTGGCTGCTGCTTTTGCTGTGAGTTTTAATAATGTCCTTTGCCCCTGACCCAGGAGTTTCTTGTCTTCTTACAGCATCCATGGAGTCAGGTAGACATGTTAGCATTCAAGAAAGGTGACTTTTCAGATCTTTGACAGTTTTAATTGTCAAGGATCAGATACTGATAGAGACACATTTTCTGGAAGAGAAAGGATGAGGAGGGTCTTACAGGCCAGTTAATGAGACCTGAGGAAAGTCCCTCGGTGTTGGTTGTGAGCATATTAAGCAACTTATGGTCAGGTAGGCAATAAATGATCTGCTAGTTGATTGCCTTATAATAAGGAGAAACTGAGAATGTGGTTATAGGTCAAATATCAGAAAACTAGTTTAAAGACAACTCCTCACATGGTGGTGATAGTATGTCTTCAATTAAGTATATGATGACACTTGAAACCTTCATTAAATCCAAGTGTTCTTAAACCAAATTGTGATAAGTAGGGGAGTTCAAATAGCCCTGTGACAAACCAGTACATGTAAATTGGGACCCTTTCCATGCGAATACATATTTGCAGTTGATTCTTTTAAAATCGGAGTTGAGAGAATGCATTAGCAACACCAGTCACTGAAAACTGATCCTGTCTGGCTTGTTATATCTTCTGCATTTCTATTGTCATGTCTAGAATTACTGAGGCTATAGATGATATTACTTTGTTCAAACTGTGATAATCTATAGTAAGTATCCATAAGCCATCTGCCTTTTTCACAGCCCACGTAGGGTGGCAATACAGAATTAATTTTTATCAGTACTTTTGTTTTTAACATGTCACTGGGTAAGAGTGTAGTATTTTTTTTCTTACCAGGTATTCCGTGTTGCTTCAAATTAACAATATGTAGGCTCAGGCAATTCCAAAGGCTCCCATTTAGTATGGTCAATTAATACTAGCTTAAGGGCAGTTTTATCTCTCTTCTATTGAAAATATCAGGTAGAATAAGTGTTCCCCAATCAGACATAATATCCATTTTAAGGATACATTTAGGTAATGGAGGTGCAGTTATTTCATATAACATTTGTTTAAACATTCCAATTACATCCAATTTACTTTAACCCCATCCATAGAAACCTCATGTAGGCTTCCAATCTGTTGCTCTTTTAAAAGGTGTCCTGGTTGTTGCTCTATTTTCTCCAGGTGGGAGAACTTCCTTGTCAATTTGAAAGTCTTTGTTTTTGGTGTGCTTCATTATACCAACTAGTTGCAAGATTTTCTCTGGGAAGAAATTCCACTCCCTTTCAGACACTATTTACAGAAATGCATGCATGCACGGAGTGTGAAAAGAAGATCATCTGTGACCGCTGTGGACAGAAACCAGACAAATGGTTAGAAATTCAGCTGAGGTTAAACCTTGTTTTGGCATGCAATACTAGTTAAGGAATAATGGCAGCAGCTGGCTGTCCTATGGTTCAACTCCACCTGCTACCAAATATGCCAGTCTATTATCCATTGAGAGACTGCAGTAAAAGCTCTGCTTACTGCCAACCCCACTGGGTACCAACTGCTACAGGGAAGTTTTAGTACCCTTGTCGAAATATCCCTGAGAAAAGAGAAACTCCCGTGGGACACCATAGAAGAATAATTGACTTGTATTTGCGCTCTTATTGTCCTGGAGCTAGATTTATGCTGACAAAGGTGAACAACTGGAAAATGAAAGTCACCCAAAGAATCACAAATACATTTTTGAAGTTGGCCCCGTCAATCTAGAAACCTAGCCTTTTCTGTTAAAATGAGGCAAAAACTAAGATGTTGTCTTGACAGTAGAGGAGCAGATGCCTAAGCATAGGATAGACTTTTTTAACCACCACTACCACCAAACCAAACGTAAAGACCCCACCAGCCACTGTGTGAATCAAAACCAAGGGCGCAAACGCTGTGGTACTCATTGGAAAGCAGTGTTTCTGTGGCTACTTCATCGAGGGGTATACAAAAAGTGAAAAAAAATGTCAGGCATGATGATAATCTTGCTGTTTAATGGAGACCATCAAATAGGACCAAAACATGGAAGGTCATTTAGGTGAGCTGTGATTTGAGCGGCTTCTTAAAGCAGAAAGTAATCTTTCAAATAATCTAAAGCCTTTTTTTTTTTTAAGGTTTTATTTATTTATTTGACAGAGAGAGAGAGAGAGATCACAAGTAGGCAGAGAGGCAGGCAGAGAGAGAGGGGGAAGCAGCCTCCCCGCTGAGCAGAGAGTCCGATGCGGGGCTCGATCCCAGGACCCTGAGATCATGACCTGAGCTGAAGGCAGAGGCTTTAACCCACTGAGCCACCTAGGCGCCCTTAAAGCCTCCTTTATTGGTATGGAGTTGCTGTCTTCCTGTGTGCCTCATGTTTCTTATCTTTTCATTTGCTCTGACCTTAGCTGTTTTAGGACTTATATAGGGGGATCAGGTGTGAGCCCAATGTCTAAAGAGGGGTATAAAGATCACATGCAACCATCCAAGTATGCTGGGAAACTGGGCAGGAAAGGGGCTTATATAATTCTTTTAGATACAAGCACCCAAATTGGCATTTT
>JAQQSY010008224.1:0-10008 GCA_028646535.1 Procyon lotor | reverse complement strand
CCCTGTGGCCCGGGAGGACCCTGTGTGTGAAAGTCAAGCCTGTCAGTGTTCATGCGGGTCCTCGTCCGCATTGCTGGCTCACCCCTTCCCCCCAGGGGCCGGGGCTCTGTCCGGCTGGCCTGCAATAGGGTCAAGGGCCCTCACTCACTGCTTCCCACCCAGTCCCCCCACTCTTGTCTTGTGGGTGGGCAAGGAGGTGGCACCAGGGACCGGGTGGGATAGCATGGTACCCACTGCCACAGCGGGTCCAGAATCTCCCTGCCTTAAGAGCCAGTATCTCCCAAACATAGATTTCCTCGCAACACTCCCCTGCTCAAGACCCTGTGATGGCTCCCCATGGCCTCTTACAGCAAGCATAAATTCCCGGTTGGCATTCAAGGCCAGCCAAAAATGTTATCCCTGTCAGTGGCCCAGCACATCTCCTGAGGCTCCTTGGAGGCAGGCCTGGCAGTCATCGGCCTCCCCTAATAGCTACTAGAAGACCTCGCCCTCCACTCTGTGCTCCCCGAGGAAGGTGCCAGGAGGGCCTGCTGGGGACCCGACATCAGGAAATGCTCTGCCTCCTGCCCCCTGAGGGTGGGAGCTTCTCTTTTCGCTTTGGCCTCCAGGGAGCTCAGGGCCACATAAGCCATTTTCCTGGCAGCTCTTAGCATCTAGGGGCAGGGGGAGCGCTCAGCACAGCTCTGATTTCCTCATCAGACACACATGGTGAAACTGGGGTCTTTGTGATAAACTGCTCCCCGCCCAAAGAAATGCAGGGTTGATACACAAAGTATGTGGTCTTCTCCTCAGGAAAAGAACCGGATGCATCCCAGAACCTACCTTGAGGGCATCCAGGATCCTCCCATCGTAGTCAATCACCACCGTGTCTCCTTGCTCGCCCTTGAGGCCCTGGGGACCCTGAGGTGGAGGAAGAGTGAGAATTTCAGGGCGGGGCTGAGGCGGCTGCATTGTATCTGAACCCGGGACCCTAGGAACCTGACCCACATGAAGGAAGGTCCGTGTGCCGTGTGCTGGCTCAGCTTTAACCCAATGGGACCCCTGCAAGCTCATCCTCCAGGATCTACGTGGCCACGGGCACCCCAGTCCCTGAGAGAATGCTCCAGGGCCCAGGCAGCAGGCACCCAGGAGGGAAAGTGGGGGGTGGGGACCAGGAGCCAAGGGAGGAACACACCCGTGCCTGGTCCGGCCGCCATCCCCGTGGGAACTGAAGTCCCCTGAGGTCTCAACCCGGAGTTCTCCAGAGGAAAACAGAAAGTCTCATTCTGATGTCGTTTTTTTTTTTTTTTTTTTAAATGTCCAATTGGACATTTAAATGCACTTTTTTTCAAGTCCGCTTTTTAAATGTTGGCCATACAAACGGGCAGAAATCAACACGCTCCCCCAAACGCCCAGACGCCGTGTAGACCAAGAGCCAGGGGGATCTTATCGTGAGGGCAGGTGATTGGGGAGGCACGGAGCAGGGAACGCGACCCTGGATGCTACCTAAAGGTGGGCTGACGGTGGCTGGTCGCAAAAGATCGGAGACCAGCCAGGGGAGGCTCTGCTTCTGAGACAAACCGCAAGGTGTGGCGAGACACCCCAAGGGGGGAGGGTTCCCCCCAGGTGACGCATTGAAGATCTGCGCTTGAACGTGAGAGGGCAAGACTCTGGGAGGGCGGACACTCAGCTGGGGAGGCCTCGTCTTCCCACATGTGTATCTGAACGTTTCACCGAAAGCAGGTATGATGAGATTGAAAATTTAAAAATCGCTAATGAATGATTGAGAAAAAAAAAAAAAAAAAGACTCCCATTTCCTGGAGCTCCAGGGTTCCTCCAGGGTCTTGGGGGGGGAAGTGGGGGGGAATACAGGGGCATTTGAAGAGCTCTGGGTCCCTGAGTCCCCTTGGTGTGGCCGGAGTGGGGGCGTACTTACTTACCCGCAGTCCTGAGACTCCATCGGCGCCTCGCTGGCCGGGCTCTCCCTGGGGAGATGCGAGGTTGCAGCCAGGTACGCAAGGCCGCCCCACGCCCCTCCAGTCCCCAAGTCACCCAAAAGCACAGGGCCCACGTGCTGGGGCCCCAAGGGACCTCTGTACATGGCTGGCGCCCCAGGAAAAGAGCTCCTGGATGGAGGGCGCACGGGAGCCTCCTCGGGCCCCACGGTGCGTAGAGCTGGGGCACCGAGGGACGCCCTGGCCTCCCCGGCTATAGGATGACTGAGCCACGAGGCTGGGCTTGGTGGGGGGCTGGTGCCTCACCCAAACCCGTGGCCACCCCCCAGGCCGGCCTCTGACAGCCCGTGCAAGGAGACCCCAGGGCCCACGCCCTCCCAGGACTCCCCAGTTAAAAGGGCAAATGGAGGCGAAGCCGTATGGCCCCAGGATGGGGCACAGGTCTGAGCCGCGCACTGCACTGTGAGGCACCTTTGGCCCTGGGGCGCCGTCCACACCATTTTCTCCCGGAGGCCCCGCGTTCCCCGGCTCTCCCTGCAACAGAGAGGTCACAGTGAGTGAGCACGCCAGGGGCGGGTTGGGCCTGCTGGCTTTGAGATACTGGGGAACATGCCTGGGCCCTCCTGGGGCACAGTCAGGGCCCCTTGGGGGCTCAGGAGACATTTTGGAGACGGGCTGGCAAGGGAGCAAGGATGATACCCTGGTCCTAGCTTGGGGACGGGGTAGAGTGGGGGCCCTCCCGCTCTATAAAGGGCCACTAGGGGCTCATCAGATTGATGGGAGCCAAGGGAGGTGGGAGGCAGGGGACCCTCTGGGGGAAGCACAGGTACCTACCTTAGGGCCTGGGGGTCCAGGGAGCCCTGGCTGGCTTGGAATCCCGTCATCCCCCTGAGGAGAGAGCAGCTGAGGCTGCAGCCCTCAGGCCGAGACACCGGCTTTGGCTGTCTCCCCAACCCTATGCTCCCCTGCACGCCAGCCCTCTGCAGGCACCAGCATGGGTCACACTGGGTAGGGACAGGGGTGGGCCGGGTCCCCTGGGCCAGCCAGAGGGGGCGTCAGTGGGGGGCGGGGGGGTGCACAAGGGAAGGGGCGGGCAGGTGGAGGAGAGGGGATTCGTTCCTTCTGTCAACATGGTATCACGTGAGCACCTTCGGCGGGCCAAGCAGACGTGGGGGAGAGTGCGGCCTGAGGGCGAGGAAATATCCAGATAAACCCACAGCAGCAGGCCGGGAGGTGGAAGCAGTGCTTGGAAGAGTGTGTAAGGGGCTGGCGGGATGGAGGGACTTGGAGGGCAAGTCCCCTGGGGGAGCTTTTTGGAGACCTGGCAAGGGAAGGGGTGAGGGGAGATCAACCCAGGCCAGTGGTTCCCAAACTCGAGTGCGTGCCAGCGGTCACCCCAGGGGGGCTGCTGGATAGACCACGGCTACAAGTTCTGGTCACCAGGGGGATGCCTGGGTGGCTCATCTGGTTAAGCGTCTGCCTTCGGCTCAGGTCACGATCTCAGGGTCCTGGGATCAAGCCCTGCATCCGGCGCCCTGCTCAGCGGGGAGCCTGCTTCTCCCTCTCCCTCTGCCCCCCTCCACTGCTGGTGCTCTCTTTCTCTCTCTGTGTCTCAAGTAATTAAGTAAAATCTTAACAAAAAAATAAATGAAAGTTCTGGTCACCAATTCTGATGGGTGCGGGGTGTGTCCACACCCCTCCCCAAGGGGATTCTCCACTATAATTCAACCCATTCTTGATTCTTGCCTACCTGGAAAGAGCATCAGATCTCACAGGTTAAGGGCTCAGTCCTACAAGACTGTCCCACCCCCCCCAGCCCACTTTAGGGACCAGGTAACCCTAGCCCACCATAGACTGGAGATTCCCATCACCTCCTCCCTGGGTTCCATTAACTTGCTAAAGCGGCTCACAGAACTCAGGGAAGCGCTCTACTTGCTAGATTCCCGGTTTATCATAAAGGATAGAAGTCGGGAACAGCGAGATGCAGCGGGCAAGGTATGGGGAAGGGGTGCAGAGGGTCCACTGCAGGAGAGCCGCTCTCCCCAAATCTCCCCGTGCCCACCAACCTGGAAGCTCTCAGAACCCCCATCCTTTTGGGTTTTTACGGAGGCATCATGACCCAGGCGTGAGTGATGCAATCACCGGCCTCCAGCCCCTCTCCCCTCCCTGGAGGGCTGGTGGCCAGGACCTAAAGTTCCAACCCTCCAATCACGTGGCTGGTTCTCCCAGCAACTAGCTCCCATCCTTGAGGGGGGGGTCCCCCAGAGCCGCCTCATTAACGTAACAATAGACACCTTCAAATTTGGTTCATCACTCAGGACATTCCAAGGGTTTTAGGAGCTCCGCTCCAGAAACCAGAAGACTGAGATCAAATATGGGTTTATTATAAATCACAATATCCCAGCGGCCCGCCCCTAGAGCCTCTGACTATGTGGGTCCAAGATCGGCCCCCGAATGTGCCTGCCTAACAAGCCCCCAGCGATGCTGATACTGCTCGTCCCAGAACCACACTTGAGAACCACTGTCCAGGCCCCTGAAGTGGGAACAAGTTTGCCGTGTTTGCGGAAAGGACAGAATGTGCCAATAAGTGAGTGAATGAATGACATTGGCCTTCAAGACAGAGGACTCGGGTCTGGTGAGGTCATCCCTGTGGCCGCCACCCGCCCACCACCCTGCCCCACGGGGAGGCCCTGCCCATCTCCCCAGCCACTCCCCACACTCCCCTAGGAAGCCCCTCCTGGGGGCCCCCTCACCTTCTTTCCTGGAGTGCCGGGCTCACCCTAAGAGGGGAGGCAGAGGGGTGCAAAAAGGAGGTCAGAACCCTGAGAGCATGGCCCAGACACCAGACCACCTGCTCCTCTGGTGCAACCGGCCTCAATGGCCGGGCACGATCCAGAGACCCCAGCCCCTCAGACAGGTGCACAGGGATGGTAGGGCTGACTGTCCTGAACTCCGCTCCTGACCGAGTCCCCCGGACCCCGCCCACACCGAGTGACCTTGGGCAAGTCACTGCTCTTGCAAGTGGGGATATGATGCCCCAGATGCCCCAGCCTCCAGGGGTGTTTCTGAGATGAAGGAGGAAGCAAGGAAAGACTTCTTTGGGGCAGACCCCCCACCCCCCAGCAGGCAGAGAAGAAAAGGAACAGCTGACCTGCAGGGGTCGGGGAGGGGTCGGGAGCCCATCCCTCCCAGGCTTGGAGTAGGGGACAGAGGAGCACTCACCTTGGGCCCTGGGGGTCCCTTCAGGCCCTGGAACAAGAGATGAGAAAGTATTAAATGGGATACTGGGGGCCAATTCTGGGCGTCATTGTATAAAGGGGAACATCAGGTGCCAGAGAGCAGGAGGTGAGGCTGTGCTGCCCCTTCTAGGCCTGACTCCCCATGTCGAGGGCTGCTTCCGCATCAGATCTCAAGCAGAGCAGTGGGCTGGGGGGGGGGTCCCCTCCCAGGGATGCAGGGCTATTGGTTCCCCACGGCTGGCTGTGAGCGGGATGGGGGCTTCTGGTCCCCTGAATGAACGGGGCCCCAGGCCGCCCCAATGCCCTGGATACTGACCATCTCGCCGTCACGTCCAGGCTCTCCCTTGGGACCCTGAGGAGGCAGAAGAGGAGACCCTCTTGAGGGGACGCAGGGCAGGAGGGCACACAGGGACCCCACGGTTAACGGAGCCCACTCCCTGCGCCGGGCCCTGGGTTGGGGCTGCAAGCCATCTCTGGTTTGGCGAGCGGGTGACTTTGTTCCCACTTTGCAGATGAGAACGTTGAGGCTCGGGGAGCTAGGTGCCCAACGGGAACAGGAATGGATGAGCCAACTGAGTAGCTAGGTGCCCTGAGAGGGGACCCTGGTGACAATTTGGTGGCAGTTTGGTGGAGGGGCTGGCTCTGTGTGGGAGGGGAAGGACAGGCCTGAGTCCCTGTGGTTGGGGAAGGGGTAGGGCCATGAAGCCTGACCTCCAGGGTCTGGGTAGAGCTACAGGAGGACAACTGAGCCTAACTAGTTAGTCCTGGAGGGAGGGAGAGGAGGTGGGGAGGGAGCCAGAGTGGGGCAGGTGTCGGGGTTGGGGTTGGGGCTGAGCCCGTGTCTGGGTCTGGACTGGGGACAAGGGTATTCGGCCTCCGTGCCCTCTCTTACCGCGGGGCCTTGTGCTCCCCTGGGGCCATCTTTCCCCGTGTCGCCAGGAGGGCCCCGGGCCCCAGGGGGTCCAGGGGGCCCCGGAGGCCCAGCAGCTCCATCTCGCCCTTGGTCTCCCTGGAAGAGATGAGGCTTAGCGATGAGATGAGGCCTAGAGACAAGAAGCCTCTGCAGACTGATGCCTTCCCTCCCCCAGCCCTTGGGGGGCTCAGAGGAAAGCGTCCGGTTCCCGGGTTTCTCGGTGCTTCCTGGGGGCCACAGGGAGGGACAGGTCCCTGTACTTGGGCACAGAAGCTAAGGGATGTGCCATCTTCCTGGCCCTTAATGCCCAGCTCTGGTGTTCGGTTGAGAGAGGAGACACGCCAGGTGTGGGAGCAGCACATGGGCCCCAACAGCCCCCTTCTCCCTAGAAAGGGGGCTGCACACGTCCTGAAGGACCTTCCTCGTGGGTCAGCTCCTCCTTTATTCGGTGCTGGAGGTGCGCTTCTGGCCCCTACCCAGAGCGAGGGAAACTCCCGCAGATGCTCACAGCCGCTTTAGGGGTAATGGCCCCAAACTAGAATCAACCCAAATGTCCTTCCGGGGGTGAACGGTTAAGGGGCGGTTCAGCGACTGCCGTGTCACGGAGCACGGCTCAGCCATAAATGAAAAGGAACGAGGCACAGCCACGTTGCAAGAGCTCGGGTGCATCTCGGGGGAACGACGCTGAATGAGAAAAGCCAATCTCAGCGGCTGCAAATACACCCCGGGTGGGCATGGAAAGCTCATGGAGACGGATGGATCAGTGGCTGCCGGCGGGACAGGGATGGGGCGGGGAGGGAGGGAGCTGAAGCAGCACGAGGGATCTTCGTGTGGAGGTTCCCCGCGTCTGTGGAGTGTGATGACGTCACCTAGACCTTTCACGACACCCCGATGAGCAAGATGGCTGAGCTCCGAATGAAGCAGGTAGATTTTGTCAATTACCCTGTGTGAGACTACACTGCGGGGGGGGGGTGGGGTGGGGGAGGCAGGATGTCACCATCGGGGGATCGTGGAGGACAGGTGCATGGGGTGCCGCCTCTTACAACTAATTGTGAACTGACAGTTACCTTGAGATAAAAAGTTGAAGGAAAAAAAAAAGAGCAACGAAGGGCCACAAAGTCTCAGTCATGCAGCATCCCGCCCCCGACTCAAGGACCCGATGTTAGTACGGGGTCAGACCTCAGGCAGCCAGAGCCCTCACCTCGTGGCCCCCAGCTTCAAGGAGTCGGGGGACTACGGTGCCACCAGCACTTCCTGCTGCCCCGGTGGTCCCCACCCAGCCCTGCCATGGGGCAAGGTCATGGGGCACGGTCATGGGGCATGCCTGGCTCAGAGCGACAGCGGCCCCCAAACTTCCCGTAGCCAAGAAAGGAAAAAGCCTCTCACAGAGGTAGCCCCCCCAAGCTGTGCCCCCCCAGCACTGACCTTCCCGGAAGCTGGCCCCCCCACAACCCTTGTGACCGTCTGGCTAAGGCACTGTATTGACCCATCTTACAGGGAGAGCGGTTGGGAACAGAGAGGGTGTCTGTTTCCCCAGGGATGCAGAGCTAGGAAAGGCAGCAGCTCCTCAGGGCCACTCAGGCAAGCAATGGTTTTTGGACACATTCTGAATCCCTGGATCCTGTGATGTGAAGGTTCCCCCGTCTGGCCAACTGGAGCCCAGACACAGTTCATTGGTTTTCCCCCATTAATAAAAATGGACTGAGGCTTTCAGGGTCCCGACCCAGAGGTCAGGACTCCAGTCTGACATAACGCAAGCCGACAGTCTGGTTAGCCCGCCCAGGTGCGGGGTGGGGACGGCGGTGGGTGACTGTGTTCCGTTTGCTGCTATGTCAGGACGAACTGGAAGACGCCCCAGCCCCCGCTGTTCCCCAGGGGCCCCACAATGGGCACCACTGGCCTGGACTCTGCTTATTGGGGAGGGAAATGGGTTTCGACACTTGAGCAGGTCCCAGCAGACGGCGGTCGGCTCTGGCCTTGAGTTACTCAGGACTCGAGGCTGGCCAGCCGCCTTGCCTGCGCGCTGGGATCGGGCTGGCTGAGGTCTAACCCTGGAAACACAGGGGTGAGTCAAGGGAGCACGCAAACCATCAGGCCGGGACACGCCACCGGGCCAGGCTACCTTGAAGACGCGGCGACTGTACCCGTGATGATCTCTACTTATAAAGCCTGGATTGAGCCTCGGGAAAACCATCTAGCCAGCAAACAGGTTGTGTGGTCAGGAAGGCAGAAAGGGTGACTTGAGAAAGGACAAGGCTGTTTGCGGGGGGTGGAGGGGGGCAAAGCCACTCAACCCAGCCCAGCGACCGGGGGATCATCTCCAAAGATGGTCGCTACTCTCGTTCTCAACCCACAGGTCTCTTTCCCCACTTTGACTCTGGGTGGGCCCTGTGACTGATGGGATGGACGGGATGCCGTGGAAGTAAGGCCTGCCGGGCTCTTAACGGGCCTCCGGGAATGCTAGTCTTGGGACGCCCCTCTGGGAAGCCCACCACCAAGGGAGAAGCCTTGAAGGGCACATCTTCCCACTGAGCTCCAGCCAACAGCCGCATGGATCGAGGCCATGGGAGGGTGCCATTGTTTCGGACTGGCTTTGATGAGAGATTCCAACCACCCACCCCACCCCAGCCCACAGGGTCGTGAGGGACAGGGACACGTTGCTGTTTTAAGCCACGGAACTTTCAAGGGTGGAGGCTGTTTTGGAGGTGGCTGGATTACGAGAGGATACCCATGAAGGGTGGAGGGAGGGGTTTGGGAAGGATCTCTCGTGACTCCCGGGCTGGGGGAGTTCTAGTCTGTTGAGGAGTGGGCACCCCCTTTCCAGAAGATCAGCGTTCGTACACCCACCAGAAAGCAAGCAAAAGGATTTTTCTCGGCGGTCACCAAATTCAACATGGGTGCCCTGGCTCTGACTTCAGCTTTTTGGGGGGGGCATGCTGGCCCTCCAGCCAAAGGCCCTGCACAGAAGACCTCGGTCCCGGAGCCTCAGCCTAGCCAGGCTGGGGCTCTGGGCTCCTGCTCGAGAACACCTGTGATGTCAGCCCTCCTGGCCTGGTGGCACAAATGTGGCTGGGGGCCGTGGGGCCGCAGAGCTGGGACTGAGACTGGGACCTGGCCCACACTTACCCCTCTAGATGCCTCTCCTTCCCACCCCCCATCCACGTGCCCACCCCTCACCCCCGCTCCATTCCTGCCTCCAGTGCTTACAGATGTTGGCTGGGGGGTGGGGGGAGGACTCGCTCACTGGCTACAATTTCCGCCCCATAACCTTTTTGGGGACCAGCCCCCTCTAGCGCAGACAGGCCACCCCGGTTGTGGCGGGAATGGTGGGGGTGTGTTCTCAGGGCCCCTGATGTGACCCTCTGCCCATATCTGCTTTGTGGGGCCCACTTGACCCAGGCTCCCAGCTCTGCTTCTTCAAAGAGACCCCAGGTTTGGAACGAGGCATTTCCGGGTCCCTTGGGCCCTGGGGGCACTGAGGGCCAGGGGATCTACCGTCCCTGCGTTGGGTGTTGGGTGCCCAGCTTTATGACTGCCATGAACCTTTGCTTTAGCAGCTTGGATGAGGGGCTGTCAATCCCACTCACCACAGTTGGAGAAACCGAGTCACTCAAGGTTACTTGGCTGGTAAGTGGCAGAGCTCAGCTGCCAACCCATAACCTTCCCTCTTCTTGAGGGGCCAGCCATCCCCAAGAAGGTCAGTCTCGGGTCCGCGGCCAGTGCTAGCCCCACTGCCCCCCACCCCCGCACCCCCCACCTCCCATCCACGGTAACAAGTACGACTGTGAGGAAGCCCTGGGACTTCCAGCCCGTGGCCACTTAAATGAAACCCCACAGAAGGACAGATGGTGGGCCTTGGGCAGAGACCGTGGGCCCCTGCAGTAAGGGGGACCCAGAAGAGACGCTAGATATGCCTTATTAT
>JAQQSY010008223.1:0-10008 GCA_028646535.1 Procyon lotor | reverse complement strand
GTTGAGCCGCCCTGAGGTTGTTCCTGGTTTTTTGCTGTTTTCTGCGATCTCCCCGGGGCACAGAGCCCTGTTGGTCCATGGCCAGGGCCCAGGAAATACTTACCCAATGAATGAAATCTCTGTGAACCTCTTAGTTCGGCCAGCTTTGCTCACGTGTGCCCAGCCGGGCCCGGGCTCACTTTCCACGTGTTAAACAGCCTGGTCACAAGGTCTGAGCTGGGCCCCACCTTTGAAAAGGGAAACATCCATCCCAACTGCAGGGGTCCTGAGGGGGGACAAGCGCGGAGGTGAAGGAGTTTGACACCATTTAGGAATAGGGGGACGGTAGGGGGGAGCAAGAGAGAGAACTGGCTTGTGGGAAAAGAGTGAGACTTGTTTTGGGTGGTCCCGGAGGGTCGTTGAGGGCCTGGGGGTAGCAGTCACTGGAGGAGCAGCTTTGACTTAAAGCTCAGGAAAAATGTCACAACCCTATGGATTGTCACTGAGAGGGAGTTCCCTTCCCAGAGGGCATGTGCTAGGTGGGGGCCTCCACTGTTCTGTAGTTTGGCCATCGGGTCCACTTTGCTGGGACCTAGGATCCCCACTGAGACCCTTCTGGGATTGGGTGGTCCTAGCCCCTCGGGGCAGGGATGCAGAGGGGAAGGGCACTCCTCACGCATGTCTAGAATACCTCACGGACTGACTGACAGAATCTGTTGGCCTTTTTAGGTTGTGGGGCAACAAGGTGGGTGATGAGGGGGCCCAGGCCTTAGCCGAAGCCTTGGGGGATCACCGGAGCTTGAGGTGGCTCAGGTAAGCTTTGGGGCCTGTGTGGCTGTGGGATGAGGAGGGAGGAGCCTGGGCCAGTTTTGAAAATCCTTCATTTGCTTGAACTTTAGTTTCATCCCGCCGCCCCCCCTGTTAGGCAGTGCGATGAGAAAAAAAGACCCTTGGATTTGGAGTCTTTCTGGGTGACTTTGGAGTGTCCCTTCTCCTCTCAAGGGTCTTTATTCCCAAGGGTGACAAGGTGGCTCAGTCATTGAAGCATCTGACTCTTGATTTCAGCTCAGGTCGTGATCTCAGGGTCGGGAGATCGAGTCCCACGTCTGGCTCTGCACTGAGCGTGGACCCTGCTTAAAATTCTCTTTCCCTCTCCTTCTCCCCCTCCCCATCCTCTCTCTCCTCATTTCTATCTCTTTCACTAAAAAATTAAAAAAAAAAAAAAATCTAAAATGGATCTTGATTCCCTATCTATAAGTTGAAGATTTGGGGCTTCATCAGATATATTTTGTCTCAAGGACCAACTCCAGTCCATTATTAGCGGCTGCCCAGGACGTCATGTCAGGAAGGAGTCTAAGGCTACCTCCCGGGCTTCATGAAGAAGAGCACGGGCATGTCCGAGATGAAGGACACTAAGGAGTTGGGCCATATGTGTCATGTGTTTTGCTCTTCTTGGCTTAGCTCGTCTCTGAGGTCCCTCCCTGCCCTGACACGTTTTCGTTCCTTCATTTCATTCAGCCTGGTGGGCAACAACATTGGCAGCGTGGGGGCTCAAGCCTTAGCATTAATGTTGGAAAAGAACGTGGCGCTGGAAGAACTCTGGTGAGTTGGGGGGATCCCCTGCTCTGGGGAGGCAGATAATAAGCTTTCTTCATTCCCTGGCCTTCTCCGTGGAAGCAGATAAAACAGGGCTGGATAATCCAGCGGTTGGGCTTTTGGGTCTCTCTTTCTCTATGTCCTGGGTGGCATGAAGCATATGGTTTGTGTGCTGCCTCCATGGGGCATAGTGGTGGAGGGCAGAGACTCTGGAATCCAGCTGGCTGAACTTCCCAGCCTACTGTGACCTCCGGCAAGCCATCTCACAGTCCCTGCGTCCCAGGTTTCTTCCCGAATGAATCTGGGGACACAGTAAAATGAGGGGGTGACGACTGCTTTGAACGGTAAAGTACACGTTATCGTACTCAAAAGGTTTTTCTTTTTTTCATTTTTTAAAGATTTTATTTATTTATTTGACAGAGAGAGGGAACACAAGCAGAGGGAGAGGGAGAAGCAGGCTTCCCGCCGCAGACTGGGGAGCCCGATGCGGGGCTCGATCCCAGGACCCCCAGATCGTGACCTGAACCGAAGGCAGACACTTAACCGACTGAGCCACCCAGGCGCCCCTGTTTTGTTATTTCTAAGCCGAGTACCTAAGAACACTGGGGAGTAGCGTGAGGGTCACTTTTGAAGGCGGAGCGGGGTTTGGAGCAAGTTAAAAGGTGAACCGTAAATTATACTTGCATTTTTGACCTGAAACTGATTCTAAATTTCCCATCCTTTAGATCCCCCCCGTCTGGTCTTCTTATGACATGTTCTGGGCAGTCCCCGATTATATCAGGGAGATCAAATGCTGCTTTCTCCAGGAAGTGGAAGAGCACTGAAACCTCTGATGATCGTCACAAAATGGATGTTGTAGTGGGCTTGGCCGTCAGCAGGGCTCCCTAGCTCTGCCGACGTCCCATTGATTATATCCCGGTTGGACTGTACCCCTTGGAAATTCTCGTTAGAAGCAGGTCTCACCCTTGGGTGTACCAGTTATGATGACATGATTGGGCTGCAGGGGAGGGACGAACTCCACGTCCCGTGGCTCAAACCAGGAAAGGATTTGTGGTCTTCTTGTCTGACCAGTCTGGAGGCAGGTGACATGGGGCTGGTGTAATGGCTCCACCAGGCCAGCAGGGGTCGGAGACTCTCTGTCCCTTCACTTCCTCAGTCTGTGGCTTCAAGGTCAAGGCTGGGTGCCTCAGGGTCACCAGACGGCTTCTGTACCGCGGCACTATTTCCGTGTCCCCAGATTCAGTCTGTGTATCCAGGAAAGGCAGGAGGCACAGGCCAGCGAGGTGTCTCTTTGAAAAAGCCTTTCCAGAAGCCCCATCTGCCAGCTTCCCCTTATGTGTTAATGGCCACGTGGACGGCACTGGCCAACCCCGCCATCGTGGGGAGTGGGAAATGCAGCCTTTTTTTTTTTTCTTCTTTTTAAAATCAAGCACAGGGTTGCCCAAATGGAATGAGGCTTCCATTAATGAGAAAGAGAAAATGGCTGTTAGGTCACTGGGACATGAGGAAGCCTGGGGTGAATTCTCTCCCAGAGATACCCCAGGAATGAAAGCCCTCACACCTGAACTCTCGCTGTTCTCACTTTATCTATGAACAGAGATTTTTCCGAAGTTGGCTTTTCTAACTGGGGGGACAAGCAGGATAATCCTTATTGACATCCTCTTCCCTAATCAACGTTGCCATATCAGCCGGATTTTTCTCTCTTGTTCTTGCCAGCCTGGAGGAGAACCATCTCCAGGATGAAGGTGTGTGTTCTCTTGCCGAAGGACTTGAGAGGAATTCCAGTTTGAAAGTTCTGAAGTAAGGAACCTGTGAGCAAGAGCTGGGGGGATAATGACTGGCCTGCAAGGGGGGCTGGGGAGGGTGATTTCGGGCAGCTTCCCACCTGGCTAACTCAGGGTTCCCCCGGACACAGAGGGGGATTCCAGTGCTGGGAGGTGGTCCCAGCTCACACTGCTGAGAGGTCAGTGACATGACAGAGGGGAGGACAGGGACCCAGGAACAAGGGTGTCGTCAGGCAGTTATGACCCTGCTTATCACCGAGGACAACGGGGGCTCAGACCTGCTGGGGAGCCCTGGGAGCCCCTCCCCAACCAAGGAGCAAGGAAGTCGGGGTATTTATCCTCCAACTGCCTGTCCTGCGTCCGTGTGCTTGTGGGGATATGAATATTTCAGCACTTCGGTTTGCCCTGTACATGGCCCAAATCATGCCGGGGGTGGAGGTGGGTATGGGGGGGTGGTCTGTAGAAAGGCCTCCAGCAGAGAGTGGAGGTTTTCCCAGCAAGCTGCCCTTGGAGTTAAAGGGGAAAGCTGAGGGCATATGGGTGGGTTGCCGATGGCATCCGCTATGGGGCTTACAGGACTGGCCTGCCCCCTCTGTGGGGGGGGCCACCTCTAACCCAGGCAGATGTCTTCTTCCATCATCTCCAGTGGCTTTGCTTGTGCTGTGCAGGCAGGCATGCTTGCATTTATTCGTGGGGCGTTCCTTCATTTCTTTGTTGTGCAGCCACGCCTACATTCATCCATTTATGTATTGATGTAAGAAATATTTCTGGAACACTCGCTGTGCCAGGCACTGTTGGCGGCCCCGAGGATAGAGTGGTGGAAAGAACAGAGCAAGCCTCTGCCCCCTTAGCTCTTTGATCTCGTGGGAGAGGCAGATAATGAATAAGTAAGCGGATACACAAGATGATGTGTAATAAAGGCTCTAAAGAGAATTCAAGGGAAAGATGTGTCCAGGAGTGTCTGCGTGGGGCAGGGTTGCAGCTGCCTGGCCAAGGCCTCTCTGGGAAGGTGGTATTGAAGTTGAAACCTGAGTAACAGAAATGTAATTGTTTTTGTAATGCTGAGGTCTCAGGAATGCGCACCTCATGTGGACTGAACAGCAAGTGCAAAGGCCCTGTGGCAGAAAAAGCTTTGTGGTTTTGGGAACAGTGGGCAGGGCCTGCGTGGTTGGATTGTATGTAGGGGAGGGTGGAGAGAGGAAGGGGCAGGGTGAAGGGGCCACATAGGCCTCAGAGCCATGGGAAGGATTTGGGGCTTTATTCTAGGGGCATCGAGAAGCCTTGGGAGGATTTTAATCTGGGCAGTGGCATGATCTGATTTACATCACAGCGAGATCATGCTTGCTGCTTTGTGGAGAACAGATGGGAGAGGGGTAAGACGGAAGGGGGGAGACAAGGCAGAAGCTCCTGCTGTCTTCCAGGCGGGAGATGAAGGAGACTTGGATCTGGCTGGTGGCGGTGGTGAAGGCTGGTGAAGGCGGGGAGGCTCTGGCTGGAGGTCCCACAGAGGGTCCAGGAGCCACGGGGCTGGAGGGTGGCAGCGTTGGCCGGAAGCGGTGGCGACCCCTGGTGGGCTCGGTGGGCAGGTGTCATGTAGTCGTGCCGGTGCCCCCACCCCACCCCCCCACCCTGCCTGCCCAGGACAGGGACAGAGGATGTGAGAAGGAGTCACACCTGCCCAGGAGCCAAAGGTCTCACTGGAGAGGGACAGCCTCAGACGACTCCTTGTGCAATAGGAAGGGTGGCATCCGCCCTGGCAAATGTGGCCCGTGGAACAGACTCGGCTTCAGAGGCGGGCAGACAGCTGCCTCTGGGAGAGAGTCTGCTTTGCTGCCAGCCCGCCAGCCACTCTGGCAACTCTTGTTTGTGTTGCTTTGCAGGGGCGAGGAAGTTGCCAAATGTTTGGGGGAAACACTTCCACTTGTCACTTGGGCGAAACTGGGCTGGGAGGCCTGGGGGACGCCTGGATTGTCTAAGCGGGGATACCAGGCTTTGCAGAAGGGGGGGTGTCTGGTGGTAGTACCCGGTTTAGTGCTAACCAGGTGTGGACACGGCACATTTGCCCTCCGTTGCTGTCACAGACCTAGCCCAGGCGACCCCTAGGGCTGGCAGGGGATAGCAGCTGGGCTTGTCCCCCGCTGCCTGGTGGAGAGCCTTAGAAGGAAACACCCTGAATTCCACCATCCCTCACCCTATCCCCATTAAAGTGAGCTTCTTGGGGTGCCTGAGTGGCTCAGTAGGTTGAGCATCTGAGTTTGGCTCAGGTTGTGATCTCGGGGTTCTGAGATTGAGCCCCGCATCGGGGTCCCCGCTCAGCAGGGAGTCTGCTTGTCCCTCTGCCTCTTCCCCCTGCTTGTACTCTCCCTCAAATAAATAAGTAAAATCTTAAAAAAAAAAAAAAAAAGCGAGCTTCTCATGTACCTTAAAAAAAAAAAAAAGAAAGAAAGAAAAAGCCTGCATCCTTCTTTTTCTAGGCAGAGTGACTACCAAATGTTGGTTAAGGGTGTGGGCTCTGGCACCTGATGGGTTGGGTTTGGACCTCGCGTCCAACATTACTGCTGTTTCTCCTTGGATTTGTGTTTCAGTAGCATGGATTGTAAAGGGGGAGGTAAAAATGGGACCCTGCTCTCAGGGTTGTGAGCGTCACTGAGCTGACGGAGGTCTTGGGCTGGTGCATAATAGGAGTTTAGCAGATAGTGGCCGTCATTATTACCAGCGTTGGCTTAGGGGCAGCTTCTTGGATGGTCCTGAAATCCTGGAGATGTCTCGAAGGCCAAGCTATGAGCTAAAACTGCAGGGGGTGGTGGCAGGGGGTGGTGCTCTCCCCTCGCTGTCCCTGACGGTGTGTCTTCTCCCTTCCCAATTGCCAACCTTGTATTTGCTCGAATCCATGTCCTTGTGCTCCGCAGGGATGAAACTATTACTGTTTATTGATTATTTCCGATCAGTTGAGTACGGGGCCGAATGCACCCCACAATATCCCATTCTTTTGTTTTAACTCAGACTCCACGAGGTAGGTGCTCTTCTAGGTCTTACAGAGGAAGACCTAAAGGAAGTTGCAATTACTTTGCCTGAGATCAAAAAAGGAGCAGTGTAAGTGGGATTGGAACCCAGGGAGTAAAATGCACCTACTTAACCCGCACGCCAGAGCCCCTTTCCGAGGGAGTAGCTATGTAACTAGGTACACGAATCCGGGGAATAGAGGAGAGAGGGGTGCATTTCCTTGCAGTCCTTGAGCCTTTGTGGATGAGCTCATTGGGAATCTCAGACAGGAGAGGGACATTTCAAGGGGGCAGGTGGGCTTCCGTAGGCTGGCCCGCTCCCGAAGCCTCCTTTAACTGGCCAGGCCCAAGAGGAGAACCGAACATCCTTGAAGCTCACCATTCCTTCTTCTTCTCCAGGCTGTCTGACAACTGCGTCACCTACTTTGGGGCAGAAACCCTCCTGCGGGCCCTAGAAAGGAATGATACCATCCTGGAAGTCTGGTAAGGCCTCTTTGCCTCTCTGAGCCTCCCTTTTCCAATCCGTAAAATGGGGCCAGGAGAGAGGGGGACCCTGAGCATTTTCCCTCTGGGCTTGGACGTTCCATGCCATTGTGCTTGCAACGGATCTAATTTCTCTCTGGGGAGGATGTTTTCCCGACTCTGAGCATGGCCCAAGTGGTTCATTTTTAAACACTGAGTGTTCAGGAAGGTTTCTGGTCTGGGTGACAGTGTAGGAAGGGGTGTGGGGGAAGATGAACACGGACACAAGAACTTGGGGGCATTGCACCTGCCTCTCAGTTCAGGGCTGATGCCTCCGGGTGGACGTGACATTGGCTGGGGCAGGGGGCCGGGGTGGGGGGGAGGGAGGTACTACTGTGCAGTGAGTGTTTCCAGATCTTTATAATTAAAAGCCACGTTCCTTCATGTGTTTGAAAAAAGCATTGAGTCACACCTTCAGAGATTTGTGCTCCTTCTTTCCAGGGATGTATTTATCACTCCCAGAGTAAGTACAGAGGTTTCCCCTGGCTCGATGTGTAATGAGTGAATATCCCACGGTATGTGGGATATTCAGGCACTGGGCTACAAGCCAGTCTTTCGAAACTAGGAGATTTCCCCCATGGAAATCTACATTCCCGAGTTTTCTCCCCAAAACTCCCAAGACCCAGCTTCTAACGCTAGGTCCCCACGGAAAATGCCAGCAATTAAGCAGAGCAGAGTAGGGCTGACCCCGCTGAGCTGGGCAGACTGGCTGATGGCAGCTGCACACCCAGCAAGCCTGGTGTCCTGGACCAGGCTCGTCCCCTGCGAGCTTGTGACCCCTGCTTCGCACGTGCCAACGGACCGGTCCCTCCTTCCCAAATCACGTCAAGGCAGCAGCGACAATACATATCGGATGATGAAGTTAAAAATAAAGACTTGTCGGAGTCTGCCCCGGGAAGAGATTTTTTCCTTTCCATGTGACCGTGTAATGCCCATATGCTATGAGGGCCTTGGGTCCCGGGCAGAGCGTAGGTTTTTGTTTCTGTGTTTGTTTCAAACCATTGCACGGTCATAGGAAACGTCACATTCTGCGTCGGGCGGGGAGGAAGCCAGCATCGGGTTGATATTTTAAGGGTTCTGATGTTATTTGCCACCTGTTGGCAGAACTTGGGAGGGCATGAGGGTTTGCTCATTGCATTCTTGATGGATTCTGCTGTTGCCTTAAAAAGCATCGCCGGCCTTGGAGAGTCGGGGCCTGCTGGGTCCGGTGTGGATTTTTTCTGCAGAGTCACAAAGTCTTGCTTCATCACGTGCAATGATTCGCGAGCCGCCCTCGGTGGACTGAGGCTAACAACATCAGGGGAGGGCTGCAGCGGGGCCCAAGGGCCAGGCCATCGAGGCCCAGGTTTAGAAAGTAGCAGCCTCCAATTAAAAGCACCATCCCGGCTCAGTGCTCATCCAAAACTCTTTGCTTTATCTGCTTTAGGCTCCGAGGCAACGCGTTCTCTGCCGAGGAAGTGGAGAGGCTCTGTCGGAGGGACACCAGACTCTTGCTCTGAAGCCTGGGGCCAACGTTGATCTCAGTTTGTTTGCAAGCAGGCTGCGCGTTTGGATCCCTGAAGCTGGCTACAGAGCCGTGTCCTGCCCAGGGTGGGGCTGGCACACTGAGTCGATGAGTTGTCTCCTCCAGCAGAGGAAGGAGCCACAGGAGCAGACTTCCTGCAGACTTTGGAGCAGACTTTGCTGCAGCTGACTTTTGCACCCAATTCTTCCCAAGATTCCATCCAGGGAATGTAGCAGAAGGGCAGCTGCTCTCCACCTCCTGCTGATCTGACACAGGTCAGCGGGGACTGTGGATGTTACTGAGTTACCATGGGTTCGAGACCTAGATCTGCAGGGGAGGCCCCTTCCCACCTGCCTCATAACAAGAAGGGGGATTCAGGATGCAACTTTCTGCCGCGTTTTAACTCCTGGGGCATCATCTGTCTAGGCTGTCCCCCACATCTGGTCCCCCCACCCGTCCTGGACACCTCCGCGGCCGCTTCCTCCGTGGGGAAGGATTCGGAATACTGGGTGTTCTCAGCTTTGATATTTAGAGCCACAAATGCAGGGTGGGAAGGGCTCTAATTTACCTGCTGTCCTTCCCGATACTTAAGACATTATTGAAGGGGGACACGTGACCGCCATTTAGGTC
Source organism: Procyon lotor (assembly GCA_028646535.1). Classification (NCBI taxonomy): domain Eukaryota; kingdom Metazoa; phylum Chordata; class Mammalia; order Carnivora; family Procyonidae; genus Procyon; species Procyon lotor. The sequence goes on along the minus strand of JAQQSY010008223.1, from coordinate 991 downwards.
CCCCAGACATTCTGGATTTTCAAGAAAAATAAGACCACACTACAGCTGATATCACACGCACACTTTTATTTCCAGGGAAATCATTTAGTCTTCAGTTAAACCTTTGGAAGCCACTCTCCACCCAAATGCAGTTTTTTAGAATCAGTCCGGGTCAGAACTTTGAACAGTCCCACCAGCGCTGGTTGGTTCCTGGGAGAGAGACTCTGACAGCAGACTTCCAAAATAGATTCATAAGAGGTGGTTCAGTGTTATGTGATAGAAAGTTGTGGATCAGAAGTTTACAGGGGCAAAATCAAAGACTTTTCCTTATAAGGCAGATGTTTTTCTGGGATTTTTTTTTCCCCCCAAATGATGCATGTTGAAGTCTCTGTAAACTTCCAGGTGCTGTGCAAGTGTAATTACTTAAACATTATTATTTGTGAACACTGGTTAATATTTATAAACCACTGTGTTTTCTTCTCCCCGGTTTGTTTTTTATAAAAAACACAACCATGGATTTTATGCTGTACGTAGTCACAGCGAAGGAAAGGGTGGAGAGCGCCCCTCCCCGTCAAAGCTGTCTTCATTGTGACCAAATATTAAAAAAAAAAAAAAAATCCTGAACGTTGTCTGATAGTAAAGCAGCAGTTTTCTACGTGGAGGGGGAAGAATGATGTTTGGACCAGAAAATTTATTGCTTAGGGCAAAAGCAATTCTTAGAAATAGGCTTGCAAACAAAATGCTCTGGGCTTTGGCTTAGAAAGGTCTAACCCTGTGTGAAGTCTGAGGCTGTGCAGGAGTCTCGGGGTGCCCTGCAGGGTGGCAAGGCCAATGTGGGCTCCAGGAGTCTTTAGCAGGAGAAGCCTGGAGAAGGTTCTGGAACAGCTTTCCTCAGCAAGCAGCCTCCTGGGTAGGCCTTGCTGAAATCATTCTCAGCTGCATTTAATGAGCAAGGGCTCAGGTGGCTCCTCACCAAAGTGAGATCTGCTCCCTGGCCAGGTTTTGTGTGGGC
>JAQQSY010008222.1:0-10009 GCA_028646535.1 Procyon lotor | reverse complement strand
TTTTTTTTTTTTTAAGATTTTATTTATTTGACAGAGAGAAACACAGTGAGAGAGGGAGCACAAGCAGAGGGAATGGTATCGAGAGAGGCAGGCTTCCTGCCAAGCAAGGAGCCCAATGTAGGGCTCGATCCCAGGACCCTGGGATCATGACCTGAGCCAAAGGCAGACACTTAACGACTGAGCCACCCAGGCGCCCCACATCGATGTGTCTTAATTCTCATTGGTCTCCATGAATTGTTTAAGCTCATCTGTGATTTCCTGGTTGATCCCAGCATTCTTGAGCAGGTTGGTCTTTAGCCTCCAAGTGTTTGAATTCCTTCCAAACTTTTTCTTGTGGTTGAGTTCCAGTTTCAAAGCATTTTGGTCTGAGAAAATGCAGGGAATCATCTCAGTCTTTTGGTATTGGTTAATTCCTAATCTGTGGCCCAGTATGTGGTCCATTCTGGAGAAAGTTCCATGTTAGAGTAGCTTTCATAGGGAAAAAACACAAACCACAAGCTGAGTGCAGTCAGGTAGCTAGCAAATGCTAATTTTATCTCTATTGGTCAGAAACAGAAAAGTTACATATGTGCTTTTTACTGATTGGATATCTCCATCTGTTCTGGCTTGCAACTGGCCCCGATACCAGGAACCAATACCAGGAACCGATACCAGGAACCGATACCAGGAACTGATACCACACAATACCTGAAAGGGAGTTAATAAACAACAGTATGGCTGATGGTGTTATGGCTGGCTGGCGAAAATGGAGTTGCTTTAGCTAAGCTGGTCCTAACAATTAGATTGTTTCTGAGCACTGTAGGATACAGCTGGAACCAAATTTACATATTAAGGATAACACTGATCAGGAGACAGTAGAAGTTATGACTGAGTTTTCAGAATTAATCATGTGTCAAAGGGCACATGATACTGGGCTGAATTTGTAAGTATATAAATTCAGGATGAATTTGTTAAGACTAAAAGAAAAGCAGTTGATCGTGTTGGTAATTTAAACATATTTTGGGACTGTAAAGGTGCCATAAATATGTTAAGGGGCTGCATGAATGAGTGAAAGTAATGACACCTGGGAATGAAAGTAGAGTGTTTTCTCCACCCAAATGCATTTTATTGAAACCATCCCCCCCAACACACACACTCTTTCACTTACCAAAATATATCTGTGGCTGTTATGTGCTTGTGACTCTTAAGTACAAGCATACGTGTTGAGAAAATGTTTTAAAGGTAAAAAGAAATATATGGTTGAGCCTCATTGAGGCAATTTAAATAGGGAATAATCTAGGATTATAAATAAAAGTGAATTGGTGGTGGTATGATGATGATGATGATGATGATGAGGAGGAGGAGGAGGAGGAGGAGTGGGAATTTCTTTGCTGATTCTGCTCCTGGGAAGTAAACTTTTAAGTTTAAAAGTTTGAAGCTCTAAGTATGCTGCCCTTTATTCATAGAAAATCCTACACCCTCTAACAATTATCATTTCTAGAGGAGAAAGTGAAAAGTGCTAATAATATGATCAAAGACCAAGACTATCTCCACTTAGCAGATAATGAAACTGGGACTCGGATAGGTTAGGTGAATTGTCCAAGCTATAAGGGGCAAAGCCTAAGAGCCCTTTTCTTACAGAATACTCATAATCTCTTACAGAAAGATAACCTTAGCTGGAGTGCCCAGGAACAAAGTCTTGCCACAGTTGTGTGTAAATTATCTGTATGTGTCAGGACTGCTTTGTGATTTTCATTATTATGGTCTTAGTGTGCTGTGATCTATAATCCTGATATAGAACTATTAATCTCCAAGTATAACAAAGATGACAAAGAAGTAGAATTATTTTGGCAAAATTTCGATGAGAACTTCTGGGCACTTTCAGGCACTTTGGTGGTTGATGATACCGGTTATTTATGATACTGGTTATCTATGATACCGAATGCCACATAGAGCTCTGATATGAGCTTGTTCTTTGTTGGTTTACCAAAAGGTTAAATTACACTGGCTTTGTAAAGAATATGATGGAGTAATTATGAACACATTGCTTCACTCAGCTCTAAGATTTCACAAGTCTGAAATGGGGTACGTGACTCTACCACTCAAGGTATCAGGAGAGGCAAACATTGAATAAATATGTCCTAGAAACCAGTGGGTACACTTTTATCCACCTCCTACTACTTCTTCCTTCTTCCTTCTTTGTTTTAGGATGATAGGCTTCAAATGTCCTATACTCTCCTTTACTGGTAGATTATTCAAATATATCAACATTTTTGGTCATTTTCCAAATTTGACATTAAACATTGAAGTATGCCCTTGGGGTATCTTCCTTTTTGCAGTTACAAAATGGTTATTAAATTGCATATAACTAACAAATTATAACTGATACAATAAATTGATGGAAAATGATAACAAAAATGAATATGTGATAAGCTTCTGTGATAAACATCTGAGTATAAGCTTATAAATAATGACTAGGGGATATGTTTTTTTGGGGAGGGCAGAGGGAGAGAGAGAATTCCAGGCAGGCTCCATGCCCAGGGGAGCTTGACATGTGGCTCAGTCTCAGAAACCTGAGATCATGACCTGAGCTGAAATCAAGAGTCAGAGGCTCAACCTACTGAGCCACCCAATAGCCCTGGAATGTAGTTCTTTTGTTATATTTTAAAATGTGAAGAAATATGTGTTGCAAGTAAGACAGAACTTTTTTTTATGTAGTAAAGGAAGAAAGATTTGGAAAATAAATAGAACAATAATTGGATTAAAGGAGATACTATGAAGGAAACTGAAATATGAGCAGAGGGACACCAAGTAAAAGAGGGAAGATAGAGTGAGCAATTCCCTTAAGGGGGAATAGAGTGGGAATGCAAAAGAGATTTAGGCTACTTTATATGCCATTAGCTAGGTGATGGGGTTGGTCCAGGCAATTTGTGGCTTATTTGACTGGGATAAGGAGTAGAATTTGACAGCCATTCTTAGAATGAGGACCCTTCTGTATGTAAAAATATGAAGTTACAAAATGAATACATCAGGGAGTAATTGTTTGCATTATGAAAGAATTATTTGCTTTGCCTGAAGATACACTGCAGGACTCCTTTAATTATGGAATTCCCTAAATACATTTACATATCTGTTTATAGATCGTTAACTACACAAAGCAGCTAGGATAAAGGATAGAGAAGCAGAAAACTAAAAATTTAGGCGTGTTTGCCTCTGAAAATTTATAAACTGTAGAGATAAAAGCTTCTCAAGAACAGGAAGCAGGTCATATTTGTTATGTCTGACACATACTAGGTATTCAGTAGATCTTCATTAAACAAATGGAGATTTGATAAACAATGACTAAATTAAATATTTACAATCATACCTCCTTACTTTTAGAAAATAGCTTGACTTGGCTTATAAAAAATGTCCAAAAGATGACTAGTGACATAGTGTGATAGGCAGAATAATAATCCTTCAAAGATGTCCATGTCTTTCTTGGATATGTAATATTACATGGCAAAAGGGAATTAAGGTTCCAGATGTAATTCAGGTAACTATTTGACCTTAAATAAATTATCCTGGATTATCCAAGTGATGCTACTATAATCAAAAGGGTCCTTAATAGTGGAAAAGAGGGGTAAAATAGTCTTTTAGAGTGATGTAATATGAAAAATGACTCATGGGCATCTGGGTGGCTCAGTGGGTTAAAGCTTCTGCCTTTGGCTCAGGTCATGATCTCAGGGCCCTGGAATCAAACCCCATATCAGGCTTTCTGCTCAGCAGGGAGCCTGCTTCCCTCTCTCTCTGCCTGCTTCTCTGCCTACTTGCGATCTCTCTCCTCTCTGTCAAATAAATAAATAAATAAATAAATAAATAAATAAATAAATAAACAAATAAATCTTAAAAAAAAGAAAGAAAGAAAGAAAAATGACTCAACTGGTCATTGCTGGTTTTGAAGAGAAGCAAGCCACAAGCCAAGGAATCTGAGCAGATTCCAGAAACTGAAAATGAGAAGGAAATGGCTTCTCTCCTAAAGCCTCTGGGAAAAAACAAGTCTTGATGACTTTGTTATTAGCTCAGTGAGACCCACCTTGGGTGTCTGACATCCAGAAGTATAAACTAATAAATTTGAGTGTTTTTTAAGCCACTAAATTTCTGGTAATTTGTTAGAGCAACAGTAGGAAAGTTATAGACATAGAAACAGAAGAGTCAATCTGCAAAGGTTTATTTTCTGACTCTTTTGGATGTATTTGTTGTATTTAATGAAGAACACCTATACAAAGGTACCTTTGGTAAGGAAATTCATGACTTGTTTTCTTTTCTTTCTTTTTTTTTTTAATAGATCTAATAGCACTACCACTATTAACATTGTAAAAGGCATATTATGTTGCTGGTGTCAATACCTTCAAACCTTACTTTGATAGCCATGACCTTCCTAATGAATCCCTGAGGGTCACTCACTCACTCACTCATTCACCAATAAATGCTGTCTTCCAAATGATCAGAATACAACATGAACAAAATAAATCTTTGCTCTTATGGAGCTAACATCCTACTAGAGATACAATAAACAAATGAATAAGTGAAAACAAAATACTATCATAGATACTATGAAAAATATATAAAGAAATATAAGAAGATAATGATAGAGTAGAAGATGTATTTTACTTTATTCTAAAGTTTTTTTATTTAAATTCCAGTTAGTTAACATACAGTGTAATATTATTTTCAGGTGTACAATATAGTCATTCCACACTCCCATAAAACACTCAGTGCTCTTCACAACAAGGGTGCTCCTTAATCCCCATCACCCATATAACCCATGCCTCTACCCACCTCTTAGATAAGATGCTCAGGGAAAGACCCTTTGAGGAGGTAACATTGACATTAATTAAGTGAAAACAGATCAATACAAAAATGACATTTTATTATTTTGTGATGTACATTGACTTCTTGGGAAGAGATGATATGATGTCCCAAATATGAATTAAAGGAATAAATATTTACTGAGAAGATCTTTGTTTCTTTGTTGCATAATTTTAACACGCTCCACATAACAACTTATTTTCTAGTCTTCTACTAGTTCAACATTCTTCCACTGTCATAAAAACCAACCTCTCCCATGAGAACAATGGAAGTTTTTACAGAAGAAGAAAAGCAACTGATCATGATAAAGCCACCTTTGCCCCTTTGGGAAGATGATTGTTGTAAACTATTTATTGATATCTTATGCCACTCATGTGCACCAGCCATTTGAAGGTTCCCATTTGAAACAAAGTATTCCCAGATTCTGAGATACAGAGATTTGGTGTCTTCTGGAATTTCCCATATCAGGCTAAAGCAAGGATGTACAAATCCTAAGAATTTCATTTAGAGCTATCTAATAATACTACAATCACGAAATGGACATTAAAAAATCCTCTAAAAAGGGGGAACAGTTGAGCATCCAGCTCTTGATTTCAGCTCAGGTCATGATCTCAGGGTCCTGGGATCTAGCCCACATTGGGCTCCATGCTCAGCCAGGTGTCTGATTGAGGATTCTCTCTCCCTCTAGGTTTGCCCCTCTCCCCACTTGTGCATAATCTCTCTAAAGTAAAATTAAATAAATCTTTAAAAATTCCTCTAAAATGAAAAGAATAAAGGAATTCTGAATAAAAATAAGCCACAAAAAAAGCATTCTACAAATTAATAAAAGAAATAAAGAAAGATAGTGGGGGAGAGAAAAATGCAAGCCAAGGTGTGCTTTAAATTTTGTAAGTAACTTTTCATAACATAATAAGCACCCATAGAGGAAGGAGGAGGGACAGCCAGACCCCAGCTACACACGTCTGCTGCCACGGACAAAGGAGAGCCCAGCAATTACCAAACCTTCTGATTCTTCAGGAGAAACCAGAAATCACGTTTGTAGGAAAACCCACCCCATTTTTTAATATTCACAACTAACTTTTGAAAGCTCTGGCCCCTGGACCACCAGGCTGTGGCCTTTGCCTCCCACATTGCCCTCATACTGAGTACAACACAGGCCAGAGAGGGCGGTGGGAAACACACAGCAAAGCTTAGGTCTCGGCTGCACCGCACATCTTTCTATCAGCCTCTCGGAAAAACTGCGGAGAGGAGCATATGAATAAGTGGAAAATCACAGAACATCTTTGGTGTCCTGAATATCACACACACACACACACACACAGAAAGATTCAGGGAGGGGACTGCATTAATTTGGCGGGCTACACAGGGAAGATGTGAGGGTAAAAGGAGAAAATTCAGCATAAAGAGAAACATTGAAGCAAAGACTGTCCATGAAGTAAGGAGTGGTTATTTAAAAAGCTCACCATCTGAGGCGCCTGGCTGGCTCAGTCGGTTAAGTGTCTGACTCTTGGTTTCAACTCGGGTCATGATCCCAGGATCCTTGGATTGAGCCCTGTGTCATGCTCCACTCTCAGCATGAAGTCTTCTTGATAGTCTCTTCTCACTCCATCTCCTTCTGCCCCTGACACCTGTGCTATCTCTCTCCCTCCCTAAAATAAATAGAATCTTTTAAAAAATAAAAAAATTAAAAGCTAAAAAAAAAATAAGCACCCATAGATTTAATACCCAAAACTAAGCCTAAGACTTAATAATAACTTAAAATTTAATCATACATTTCCTCTCCACCATTTTATTCCTTTGGATCATCTACCCGGAATCCCATTTCATCACGTTGTTTTGCTTTCTTTTTTATTTAACTTTAGCTGCATTTAAATGTATTCTGAAAATATATATTTATGTAGTATATAGAAATACAAAATATGGAAAGATGTAATTGTCTTTGAGGTAAAATTCATAATTTTTGGTAATTTTTCACAATTTTTAGTATTTTAAAGTGTGCAATTCAATGATTTTTAGTATACACACAATGTTGTGCAAACATTATTTCACAACAACAAGAAAGTCTACACCCATTAATCAGTCACTGCTTCTTTCCCCCACTCTGTATGACCTGAAAATCACTAGTCATCTTTTTGTATCTATGAATATGCTTATTCTGGGAATTTCAAACAAATAGAATAATATGCAAACTTTAGTGCCTTGCTTCTTTCATTTAGTGTAATATTCCCAAGGTTCATGTATGTTCCAACATGGATCAGTACTTGATTACATTTGATGGATGAATAATATTTTATTTTATGAATATATAAAATTTACTTACTCATTCATCAATTGATGGACATATGAAATGCTTGCTCCATTTAGCTATTACAAATAATGCTGCTTTTATGAACACCTGTGTGTAAGTTTTTGAGTAGACATTTATTTTTGTTGATCTTGGGTATATATCTATAACGGAATTTCCTGGTCATGTAGTATTTCTATGTGTAACTTTTTGAGGAACTTCCATACTATTTTCTAAAGTGGCTATACCTGGGGCAAGATGGCGGAGAAGTAGGAGATCCTGTTGCAACCTGTACCCAAAAGTGAGCTGAATATCTACCAGAACACACTGAACACCCTTGAAATTAGCCTGAGGAGCAAGATTTATCACTTCTGGATCTCTACAGGAGCAGAAGACAGCAGTAAAGAGGTAAAGCAAAGTGAGAACACTCAAACCAATATCAGAGGATAAACAAAAGGGGGAAGGAGCCACCAGAAGTGGTGCAAGGACAGCATTACTCCAAAGGAAACTGCTCAGTGGTTGGGGAGCAGCAATAACTTAGAGTCCATTAAAAAACACTTAAAAAGATCTTAGATATCAGACCTTTGTCTGTAGTGTCATTTGCAAATATCTTCTTCTATTCTGTGGGTTGCCTGTTTTGTTGACTGTTTCCTTTGCTGTGCAGAAGCTTTTTAATCTTGATGAAGCCCCAAAAGTTCATTATCACTCTTGCTTCCTTTGCTTTGGAGACATGTCCTGAAAGAATTTGCTGTGGCTGATGTTGAAGAGGTTACTGCCTATGTTCTCCTCTAGGATTTTGATAGATTCCTGCCTCACATTGAGGTCTTTTATCCATTTCGAGTTTATCTTCACGTATGGTGTAAGAGAATGGTCAAGTTTCATTCTTCTACATATAGCTGTCCAATCTTCCCAGCACCATTTATTGAAGAGACTGTCTTTTTTCCACTGGATATTTTTTCCTGTTTTGTCAAAGATTAGTTGACCATAGAGTTGCGAGTCCATATCTCAGCTCTCTATTCTGTTCCACTGGTCTATGTGTCTGTTTTTGTGCCAGTACCATGCTGTCTTGGTGATCACCACTTTGTAGTAAAGCTTGAAATCAGGCAATGTGATGCCTCCAGCTTGGTTTTTCTTTTTCAGTATTTCCTTAGCAATTCGGGGTCTTTTCTGGTTCCATACAAAGTTTAGGATTGTTTGTTCCAGCCCTTTGAAGAAAACTGGTGGAATTTTGATTGGGATGGCACTGAAAAAATAAAATAAACATATTTGGGTAAAAAAAACCACTTAAAAAGAGCAAAAGGTTCTGAGGAGCAACTAGTGGAAGGGGGTGGTCATGGACGCGGGCCTGGGCCCACGCTCCCAGGAAGGACACCACTCGCCTTAAAGAGAGACTGGTGGGGGGTGTCCAGTCTGTGGTTCCAGAACCTGCAGCTTTCCGCTCCTTATACCATTTAGTGAGTGAGGCACGTGCACTCCTGCAAGAACCTTAGAGAGTCTGGTGTGGTCCAGGAGCCTGCAGCTTTTCTCTGTATACAGCACTCCCTGGATTGTGCACCTCACGACTCCAAGACATTCACAGCTTGCGATGACCTGATCTGGCCGCTCCCAGCTGGCCCAGAGAGAACACAGGTGGCCGGCCTAATATCAGACAGGAATCTGACCACACCCTGCCGGAGTGTGTAGCCCAGAGAGCAGGGAAGCAGTCACAGAGTCCCGGAACTGCTGAGTGGACCACACCTGTGACAGACGGCACTAAGAAGAATTTTGTGGAGAGGAAGTGTGTATTCTGGACAACCCAGAGGGGGGAGCAGATGGAAGTTTCTCTGTTACATGGAGGTCTGGGTACATACAGGCAGATTCCTTGCCTGGACTGTCCGAAAAGGTGCAAAAGCTACAAAAGGCCAAAAGCCTCAGAGAGCAAAACTTAGAAACTGGTTTCCACAGAGGTCAGCCCCTTGATCGGGGGGTGACTGCAGAGTGACTCAAACCAAGCCAGACTGACTGAAAAACAATGCAGCAGGCCCCTCCCACAGAAGACAAGTCAAGAAAACAAAAGAACTATAATCACATGATCCCCATAAAATTTTAAATCCACAAATCAAGCAAAATCAATATATTAAGAGCCCGATAATACCCTCGAAAGTGTATATCTCATAGATACAAGTTCTTTTTTCTTTCTTATTCACTTTTTATTTGTTTTTTTTATTCACTCGTTTTCATCTCTCTTGTTCTTTTTTTGTTTTTGTTTTTGTTTTTTTTTTTTAAACTACTTAACTTTATGAGAGGCTTAATAAAACGATAAACCCAGGAAGACCTGAAATAATCTTCCTCACCCATAAGAAGTTATAACCACCCTCTCATCTTATCCTTCTGTCAGTGTTTCTACATATTTGCTTTTGTTCTTTTATAATATAAATCTCATTCCTGGGTTCATTCAGACTAGGTTGTTTTATTTCTTGTCATTTACTTTTCTCGGTCTATATGTTTGTGTTGGTCTAAACACATTATAAATCTTACTTTGGGGGCCCATTCTGGCTGGGATTTCTTTTTTTTTTTCTCTTTCTATCTTTTTTTATCCTCATTCTTTCATTTTGGTGGTGAATCCCAAATGCTCCTAAATCTTCCAGAGTGCACCCTGCCTGGATCATGGGTGAAATATCCAGCTAACATCCTCTCATCCACCTCTCATGAAAATAACTAGGAGGAGGAACACCCAACAGAGGAAAAATCCAGAGACTGTGGCCTCTCCCTCAGAACTATTAGACATGGACATTAACAGTATGTCAGAAAGGGAATTCAGGCTGACAATTATCCAGGCAATGGTTAGGATGGAGAAAAACATTAATGACAACATAGAATCTCTAAGGGCAGAAATGAGAACCAGTACAGCCCATG
>JAQQSY010008221.1:0-10009 GCA_028646535.1 Procyon lotor | reverse complement strand
AATATGCATGAAATGAGGTAAATTATAAATAATTTTTGCTCCAAATAATTTTTTTTTATTTTTTAAGACTTTTTTGAGGAAAAATTGACAGACAAAAAGCTGTGTATATTTAAGGTATAAATAATGTAAACTTTCATTTTTGGAAAAAAGTTAGAAGAGACAAGGAGACAAGGGACAAGGAGAACTAAGGGAAGTTTGAAGAAAAAAAAAACCGGCTCCACTTACTTTACACTTTAACTCATCTCTAGATAATGATGATTAAAATTCTGGTTTTTATCATTTTAATATATATATATATATTTTTAAAGATTTTATTTATTTGACAGAGAGAAACACAGTGAGAGAGGGAACACAAGCAGAGGGAATGGTAGCGGGAGAAGCAGGCTTCCTGCCGAGCAGGGAGCCCGATGCGGGCTCGATCCCACGTCCCTGGGATCATGACCTGAGCCGAAGGCAGACGCTTAAAGACTGAGCCACCCAGGCGCCCCTCATTTTAATATTTTATTGTATTGTCTAGGAAACTATATAGGAAGTGCTCTTTTTTTGAGATAGATGAACTTGAAGATGAAATCTATAAACAATTGCAATTGTTTTTGTATTGTCTTTAAATAAATGAAAGTATTATATCATTTTTTTTTTAAATCCTGCAATCCCTGTGTGTATGGGTAATGTCTTACAAGTACTTTTATTCTAGACATTCTGTTCTTTCTTTGAATAAGAAAAAAATACATTGAGTTGGAAAGGTCCAACCAAGGAAATTATAAAATAAGTGATCTTGTGTATGTGATTTAGTAATTTTATGCTGTTTTTCATACCTAGATTTGATAATTTATTTCTTTTTGGTTTATGTTGTTCTTTTTGATTCAAACTTTACTTTTCTTCCTTTTCTATCTGCCTAACATTTTAGTAAATGATCTCCTGGACTGTTCAAGTTATAAGTTAAATGGTTTTAAAAGATCATTGTTCTTTCTTTTCTTTTCTTTCTTTTTTCCCCAGGTGCCAAATATCTAGAAATGCAGTCTGAGTTTCTCTCCTATGGTGAGTTTTATGTATTTCATTACCCTTATGAGGAAAATTTTTCAACGGGTCAATGGCAAATTAGATGAGCAATTTCCATTATCTTTAATGGGCACTGTGGTGTGATTGCACTCATATTGAACAAAAATTTACCCCATGTGATGAAGAAATGCTAGGAAAAGGACATGGGATTCATATATTTAATTTTCCTCCTGCAATTGAATAAACATAATCAAGACTTTTAAAAAGCTTGATTAATCAAATGATAAATAAAATTTATAAATTAAAAGTACAAATGATGTTTCCATTTATTTGTTATATGGACTATTCACTCAATTTTAAAGAACTTGTTTCACATTACTATAGTAACAGGAAAAAAAGAAGGCAGTCTATTTCATAACAAGAGACTGATATAGACCAGATTAAACTATAAAACTCTATATTTTATAATCTTGACAATGAACTTATTTTCTTAGTGCCTTAAGTCATTCTCAGAACAAATATCTTCTATTTTACTTTCACAAGGAAAAAAAGGTGCCAACTAAAAATAATTATCATTTCAAGAATAATTCAAAATCTGGTACAACAATCAAAGTGAAATACAATTTAATATTCTCAGTTGATTACTTTTCCCTAACACACAAATGAGTCATTAATAATATTATTTATAATATGTTTCTTTGCTATTGTTTTAAGTTTTATAAGAATAATCTCAATAAGCAAAAGATTAGTTTCTTTACACTTGCAAACTATGTCTAGATATGATGCTTGGTCTCTCCCTATTTAGTTCCTCCCCTCCTTAAGGTGTAGCCTTCTGGGCTTCCACTCTGAGAGCATAATATTTTTATTAGAAATCCTCCTTAATGGCAGACCTTAAACTACGTTTTTCTCCAGTTACTTAAGGCTGATTAAACTCTGCTGAGCTTATTAGGCACGTTTTTCTTGGCTTCTTTGCTTTTTTCATACTATAGCATAAAAATCTCAAATGTCTCAAGTCAAAAACCAGTGCAGATTGTCAGCTTCTCTTTAATTTTCTTTTTTACTTTTACTTTTGCTCCAAAATTTTGACGCCAAAACTTATGGTGGCCTTGTTGGTATGGACTTCAAATTCTGTCTGGGAAAATTCAGGACATGAGTAAAAATTCCGTCTATTCTGGCTCTGACTCTGACTGGCTTCGCAGCGTCCAGCTCACAGAACTTAGGACATGGGAAGCCCCTTGCAGCATGTGGATCTTACCTCATTGAACTATCCAGACTTTTTTACCAAAATATTGGGAAGTATTTGCTATCCATTTACTATAATTGGCTCTTTTTTCCCCATTATCTGACTTTTGTAGTTTTTCTTGTCACAAGATTGATATGGTAAAAGTTTCTCCATCATAGCCATGATCCCTGGGGTTTTTAAGTAAGCAATTAGATAGCTGGTGACATTTACGAAGATGTGACATATTTACACAGAAGCCCGTATGAGGTCAGAAAAAATAATTTTATTTGAGGTTTGTAAATTTTGAAATGCCTTTTATACACTGGAGAGTATTAGTGAGCAACTTTATGTATCAGTCTGGTTCATTCTTTAAATTTAATGAAGTGTCCACTGTATGCTAGATACTTTTCTCATGGCAATATACAGTGAAAAAGACACAATAGATTTAAAGACATTAGAATACGTTAAAAAACATTAAAGTAACTCTATGTCTTCCAAATCATAATGTTTTCAAAAATTTTACATGACATATAATACAGATCTACTATAATGTGGAATTTTTGTTCTAATTTATAATTTTCTTACTGAATAGTAGTCATGAATATTTCTTCATTAAATGTTGGTTTTTCACTTCATAAAACTTATTTGTTTCTCTAAAATATATTTAATAATATATAGGTAGGATCAATAACTTTCTAAAAGCCATGTTGAAAATTTCCCATGGAAATGAGACCCAGATGTATTTGTTGTTCTCTCCAGCATACCCTGGCCTGCTCAAGACAAAGTATGGCTCTGCAATGAACTTAGTGAAATTTAGTTGCTTTTGGCATGTGTTTATTTTCTATTTTGTCATCAGTTATAAAAGTTTATATTCCCTACATGTAAGTGAATCAATTAGTTTTCACATGCTTCTGTCTTTTATCATGTATTATATACACAATATAGTGCCCTTCACTTAAAGGGGGTCAGGAAGATGAGGAAAGGTGAAGAATTCAGGGTTAGAGTGAATCTTTGCCTGAACTATTGCCTATAAAAATACCAACAACTCTGTTAGGGAATAATTCTTTTCTGATGTGTATATTTGTAAAAGTTAAGATATGCAGGTTAAAATGTTGGCAATTTTACAAATATATTAAGCAGTATTTAAGATTTTATAAGAAAAAACAAGGACCACACATGGATAGCTGAACATAGTGTGAGAAGTAAGGAGGAAGAGAATCAGGGCTAACTGCTACTTATATAAATATTAGAAGTAAATGAAAATCACATATGTACATTATATATGTTCTTCTTGAGAAAATCATATTTGGACTTTGGTTATCTTAGTTGCCATTAAGGACTCTTAAAGGTTAGGAAATAGATAATTTTAGGATAAATCTAAAATTTTTAAATACCTCAGAAATCTGTTATCTCTTTTCCATTCACTTCCACAATTTCTCTCATACTAGTAAAATAGCTGCTTTATTCGTCGTTTTTCCATTCTTTTTAACTCATCACTCATGCTACAGCAGATATTATAATGAAATTATGTAGTCACATAATTGCTTATATAAATTAGCTAGTTCTAATAAAAATAGTATATATAATACACACACAAAATCCCTGAGTGCTAGGCCAGTAGAAAACTCCTAAGAGGTGTAGAACAGTGATTGTCAAAAAAATCAAACTGCATGAGAAACTCCTGGAGGATGTGTTAAATTACACATTGGTGGACTCTACCTCTAGTTGGGTCTTTGCACCTGAAGTGTTGCCTCAAAATTTGCATTTCTAAAAAAGAAACGGGCCTGGTGTCGGGGTGGCACAGTTGGCTAGGCAGCCTACTCTTGGTTTTGCCTCTGGTTGTGATTTCAGGGTCATGGGATACAACCCCATGTGGGATCAAGCCCCTTGTCTGCTCCGTTCCTCTTTTTGAGACTCTCTCCCTTTCTCTCTACCCCCACCCCCACATTCTCTCTCTCTTTCTTTCTGTAAGAATAAACAAACAAACCTTTAAAAAGAATTTGCATTTCTAAAAAGTTCTCAGGTTATACTGGTGCTGTTGGTCTATGGACTGCACTCCATAGCTCTGAAAACCAATGCTTTCAAATATCAAAATATATTTCCTCTAAAACTTTATTATTTTAAACCCAGCAAGCATTCGTTTTTTCTTTGGCTATCTTTTTATTTAAAAGAAGTTATCCAGAATCTGTTCCTAAATGTTCTGCTATAATTTCTAACACTTCCTTGTGGTGAAATAAGTCACTTTGAAATAGAAACAACAGATGATGACATTCCTTAAAAACTGGAAATAGTTTAATGTTTTAGCCCTCTCACATATGACAAAATGTGTGCTATTAATAGAACTTCATTTCCTTCTATCTTAACTACTAGAAATAAATACCAGAATAACAAAAATGTTTATTTAACTTGATGCACAATTGACTTTTCTTTTTTAAAATAATTTATTTATGCAAGAATCTGAATTTTGGATGAGACATTTTGTTTGTTTTTCTTTGAGAAGTCAAGATATTATAAATACCTGAGTTTTGTTGAGAATTTATTGAATAAAAGATAAATGTATGTACTTTCCTTTAGATCTAACACTAAATAAATGACCAATTTACCAAATAGGATTGCCTCTGAATTTATTAGACATTATATATAGGGGGAAAGCTGCTCAAATTAAAGTTTGCTTGAATACTTTGCGTGAATGTGATTCCAAACCTACTTTAAAGAGAAAGTTACTGATAAAAAACATATCATAAAATGTTGAAAAAGTTACATGATAGACTGAGTTTATTTATTTACTCTCTAAAAAAAGCTTGCTATCATTATGACACAGATCACCACTACAAAAAGATAAAATGATGAAGACAAAAGTACCAGGAGAAAAAATAAGCAACATTTATGAACAAGGTAGGCAAAAGGAGAAATGTAAAGAAATTGCCATAAACATGTTAAATGACATATTACCTCACTAGTTGTTTTAGAAATAAAAAAAAATATTTTGAGTGTGCATGAAGTACAATGGGAAATTATTTTTTCACCTTTCAAATGGTGAACAATTAAAAACATAAATATTAATGATATTCAGCTCTGATTGATATTGGTGGAAATAAAACACATTTTTAAAGGATAACCTGACAATATTTATTCAAATTATATTTTAAATGCCTCTTTGTTATTTTATTCTACTTGAAAAATTTGGAAATCTATCTTACAAGCATGAATAGAATCAATACCTGCACAGGATATTCATGGCCGGTTAATTTGTAAGGGGAAAAATAAATCAAAAAGAGAAACTAGAAACAACCTCAATGACGTATATATATATATAAAGATTTTATTTACTTATTTGAGAGAAAAAAAGAGAGTTTGCATGTGCCAGAGTGAAGGAGTATGAACACAGGAGGGTGAAGGGGCAGGGTAGGGGCCAGAGGGAGAGGGAGAAGCAGACTTCCCACTGAGCAGGGAGCAAAATGGGGGGCTGGATCTCAGAACTGCTAGAGCTAGATCCCGGGATCCTGAGATCATGACGGAGCCAAAGGCAAATGCTTAACCAACCGAGTCACCTAGGCACCCCTGAGAATGGATTATATTTTAATATGACCAGTAGATATTAGACAGTGATTGAAAGTAACTATGGATCTGACATATGCATATATAGTTATATATATATGTACACAGACATAATATATATACAAATTCATACATAAATTATGAAAATGATAGAGAATAAAAGATTAATTCTTTTCTTCAAACATTCAAAACATTGGTTAGAATATTATTGTACCTCCTGCATATGTCCTCTATGTACTGAGAAATTTTCTAGACTTCATGTTCAAAATATCATATTTTGACAAGTCATCTTTAATATTTTTCTATTAGCTTATTCTTGGATTCTTGTTTTTCAGTATCATTTTATTAATGTTGTTAATACATGCTCTCTTTCACTCTCTCTTTTTTTTTTAAGATGTTATTTATTTATTTATTTGACAGAGAGAGAGAGCAAGAGAAGGGAACACAGGGAAACCGGCAGAAGCAGGCTGGAGACGGAGGAGGGAGCCCTATGAGGAGCTCCATCCCAGAACCCTGGGATCATAACCTGAGCCTAAGGCAGACACTTAAAGACTGAGCCACTCAGGCACCCTTATTTTTTCTTTTTTTACAGCATCCTGATCTTTTATGATAGATATCAAATCCAGCTGTTCTGTTGCTTCATCTTTATCCTTCTTTATGTTTTTGGGTTTCTTAAATTGTCTAGTATTTCTTGATTGTCCTATTTACAATTTGTTTTGTAATTGTCATATTTACAAATAAAAATACAACCCAACCCAACATATTTAGATATCTGAAGGAGATTTTTTTCTGTCATGCGTGGGCAGTGCCTTCAGAAAGATGTGGATAAGACCAGGCTTGCTGGCAGGTGGCTTCAACAGAGAGTAGACGGAATTCTGGAACCCCTTGCATAGTTAAAAGGATGTTTCCCTAGGAATTATGGAATACTGAGTATTTACTGTTGCTTTGCCTTGCTTTTCTCTCTCACTCTGTTTTTAGAAGAACATGTTGTCACCAAATTGAAATTCAGTCCCCTGATGAATTACTGTAATGATTCTGTAATTCTACCTTCTGAATTGAATGATCCCTCATTTATTTTTTATTTTATTTTTTATTTTTTTAAAAGATTTTATTTATTTATTTGACAGACGGAGAGATCACAAGTAGGCAGAGAGGCAGGCGCAGAGAGAGGGGGACGCAGGCTCCCTGCTGAGCAGAAAGCCCGATGCGGGGCTCAATCCCAGGACCCCAAGCTCATGACCTGAGCTGAAGGCAAAGGCTTTAACCCACTGAGGCACGCAGGTGCCCCTTGATCCTTCATTTAAAATATCTTTGGTGTTCCCCTTGTGAAGAATCTTACTTATCTCTGGAGATTGTCTTTTTTTTTTCCCCCTTTTCTTTCCTTATTGATAGAACCCCACAGGCTTTTGAAAGTCCTGGAATTTCTTTAAAAATTTCACCCATTTTTGCTCTCCTCCCAGTTTTTAGTACTACGACTGGATATTGTACATGTGTGTTTTATTCTGCCAGCACCAACCCAGACGAATTCCCCTGGTGCCCCAGTTTCCTCTCACAACCCATGATGTTCATTCTGAAGTGCTCTCCTTATCTATCATACAGTATTCAATCTAATTCTCATTTTTCTAGTTCCAAAGTTGGCATGTTTCTTGGTTCACAGCCTTACCTTTATATTCCACGTCATAATCTTTTATTATTGTCAGTTCAACCTTGATTCGGGTTCTTTCTGTACTTTCTCTGAGTGAAATGCTACTACTGCTCATCTTTGGTCTCAGAATCATGGTGCCAGCCATTTATAGTTGATGTTTTGTTCAAGTTAATTCCTGTCCTGCAAGATAGAACTATGGAGGCCTGTCCTATGTAAATGCAATTAATTAGTCTTTGTTCACCAATGTCCTGAGACATGATATTTACCAAAACAGTATTTATTCAGGGCACCTGATTTCAGTGGCAAGGTTGGGAAAAATATTTTTTGCACTTTTCTTCATTACCTCCTTAATAAATTCTTAAGGCATGATTTGACTTTTATTGGATTTTAATTGCCATTATATTATATTATAACTCTGGTGCCATTGGTGAAAGGCTTTCCTACCTACCTGGATGTCAGAAGTCACTGAGTATTTCAATTTCACTAAAGAAGTAAAAGGCTCAGAAGAACTTGCTGGAAGAGAGATAGTATTACAGAAAACTAACAAAAATGGTAGAGTTATGAACAGCTTCTGGAGTTCCAAGGGGTCTTAAAAAGGAAATTTTCACTTGGAAAATTGATAAAATAGATGTTTAATTTGTGAAAGGAAGGACAATATCCCTACCAAAAGAAAATGTAACATAAATGGGAAAAGAACTGAAGAGTCAAGAGCTACAAGCTACTCCTATTAGGAATGCAACTGAACTTATTGTATTCATGTTCATTCAGATATAGAATTAATTTTATTTTGCAATGATTTCTATCTTGCCATTTGAAATCTGTGCCATTTTGGAGCATTTAAAAATTATAATCAAATTAAATAGCAATTGTCCATGATTGCAGTCAGTTGGACTTCAGTATGTACTGGACTTAATTTAAGAGTAATTAACCTCTACCCCATTATTTCATTTTTTTAACCTTTGCCAATTAATTCCCACACACTGACTAGAAATCAGCCTTTCTGATTTTAAATCAACTGCCTCAATTTTTCCCTTCCATTGTGTGATGTTGTCTCAACCATAAGAGATTAGGGCAAGCTCTCTAAGAATTTGCAGATTTCTGAGATGTGGCCCTGAATTACAATTGCCTGCATGTTCAGGGAGTGGTAGAATATTTTTGTGGTGATAAAACTGAGGTGGCATATTCAATTGTACTCACGAGAGTTTACTCATTTCATAATGTACCTGAATTATCTTCAAAGATGAAGTTTTGTGTTTTTTTTTTCTTCTCTAGAAACTGAATGGCTTCAGGTAAAAACCCTTAGTTTGGCACAAAAGTCACTTTGAAGCACTTTGGACTGCTTCCCAGATCTTCTGTGTCTTTTTGGCAAGATAGTAAGATCAGCATTTCATATTTCAATATTTACTCTAAGGAAAACGTAAATTTTCAAAGGTAAAAAATGATATCATTAAATTGGCAACCCTGAGGAAATAACAAAAACATCTATATATACTTTATATCTTTTCAAAATTGTAGGATGGAGAAACAAAAAAAGAAGTTGGCTTTATTAATTAAGCCTAGTTTATAAAATGGATAACATAAAAAGCTTTTCTCAATCTAGAAAATATGCAGATTCTCATCTTTCCAATGTGACTTAATATTGAATGTCACATAAAATTAAGTGTATATTATATTTCAGAAAAAATGCTTTATATTTAAAATTCAAAAAAATGGGGCACATGGGTGGCTCACTTAGTTGGGCAATTGTCCTCCCTTCAGGTCATGATCCTGGAGTCCCGGGATGGAGTCCTGAATCAGGCTCCCTTCTCAGCAGGAGTCTGCTTCTCCCTCTGACACTCCCCTCTCTCAGGTGCTCTCTCTCAATCTCTTTCTCTCTCTCTCTCAAATAAATAAATACATAAAATCTTAAAAAAAATTCAAAAAAATATCCTCTGTTGAGCGTTTATACAACAAATGTTGCTGAGGGGACAGGAAATAGAATACTGTTTAGTTCAAATATGTTGACATAGGAAAGTACTAGGCTTATTTCTTATGGGATGTTAGATTTATTATAACTGATTGAACTTTTAGGTCACTGTTTTGAGTCAGGTAGGTAAATAAAATCGGAAAATGTGAACATTTTTTAAAAACATTTTATTTATTTGAGAAGGAGAGTGAGCCAGAGAGAGAGAGTGTGAGCAGGGAGAAGAGTATAGGGAGAGGGAGAGGCAGACACCCCACTGAACCCGGAGCCAGGGCTTCAATACCAGGACCCTGGGATCATGACCTGAGCTGAAGGCAGATGCTTAACTGACTGAGCCCCTCAGGTACCCGTAGAGAACTTTTTTTAAGCTTTATGCATTTTAAGTACATTTCTTGTTTCTGTGTTAAATTGAACTAGTGAGAAAATACTTAAATACTTACTGAATACAGGTGTGGTTCTTGGTGCCAAGCTGATTACTCTGAGATTTAACAAGAATCAAGGAATTAATCCCTTAGTTAAGAGTTAGTGATGTTAATGGAAAGGGTAAAGAAAAAAATATGCAAAATCACATTATAGTTTAAGTGAGCAGTTCATGGGAATTGTTATCATATGAAACATACAA
>JAQQSY010008220.1:0-10010 GCA_028646535.1 Procyon lotor | reverse complement strand
TGTCCACTGTGAGAGCTGAACCTGCTGGCCCTCTGCCCTGTGCTCTACAGACAGGTGCACCTGAGACAGGAACCCAGAAACAGGCCCAAAGAAAACAAAAAGACAAAAACCCAAACCCTACATTCAGCACACGCTGTGAAGCCTTCCCCAGAACAGAATCGGGGCGGGGGCACACCGGCTCCTTCAAGGCAGGCCTGGGTAACGGCCTCGTCTCGCAGACTCCCGACTGTGCCCTGCACTCGGCCCGCCAGGCCCGTAAGTCTGGGGAGCGGCCACCGCACCCCCTGTCGGGCTGCTGCTCTCCAGCTCTGCTTCCGGGCCACGCGTGGAGGCTCCGGTCAGCACGGCCTGCGGAGCCCAGCCTGGGCTTCCTCGCGGCCCAGAAGCAGCCTGGACAGGATTCCAAGTCGCCTCCATCGTGCCCGGCAGCCCCAGCGGAGGCCCTCGCTCCGGACATCGGGATATCGGCGGTAACGTGCTGCGCAGGGTGCTCCGAACCAAAGAATCTGAGACGGGAAAGAAGTCTGGGGTGCTTGGTTCATGCAGGAATGGTAGGAAATTGAATTAGGTGCCTAGAAACGCAATGCTGCGAAAATGGGTAGGTTTTGTCCCCGAGATGATGCATCAGGTAGAAGTCTGAAAGGGCTGCAGCGAGCTGAAAATTGGCCCCCAGGACACCCACGGCCTCCCTCCTGGGCCTTGTAATTGCCTTATCTCTGCAGAAGCGATGAAGTTCCAGGTCTTGAAAGAGGGAGCGTAAACTGGCTTATCCAGGTGGGCCTTGACTGCCATCACAGGTGTCCGGCTCAGAGAGGGCGGGGCTATGGGGCGGGGGCTCCGGCACGGGGGGGCGGGGCTCCGGCACGGGGGCGGGGCTCCGGCACGGGGGGGCGGGGCCCCGGCACAGGGGGCGGGGTTCCGGCAGAGGGGGCGGGGAGCGGGCAGTGCAAAAGGAGGTGGAGAACCGAGCACTGTGGCTACAGGCCACAGCCCCTTGGAGAGAGGCAAGCGGCTGGTTCTCCACCAGAACTTTCAGAGGAAACACGGCCCTGCCCATGCCTTGGTTTTGCCGTTACACTGATTGTAGACTGGCCCTCCCAAACTGAGAATCAAAGTCTGTTGCTGGGTTCTGTTTCTGGTTTTGTAAGTTTTTATGTATTTATTTGAGAGAGCGAGAGAGCACGAGCAGTGGGGCAGGGCAGAGGGAGAGGGAGCAGCAGACACCCCATGGAGCAGGAGTGCCATGCAGGGTCCGATTCCAGGACCCCGGGACCCTGACCCGAACTGAAGGCAGACACTTCACCGACTGGGCCACCAGGCACCCCCAAGTGTCTATTGTTTTAAACCACCCAGTTTGTGGTCATTGGTTAGAGCAGCCACAGGAACGTCAAGAGTCCCTAAAATATAGTCAGAAAAGGTTGGAGAAAGACTTAGGAGGCGGTTATTGCCCACCAGAGGAAAGGAAACTCATAGGGACCTGAGGGAGCTTGGCAAGTCACCCATGGCCATGTGGAAAATAAGAAACACAGCAAAGATCTCAGGAAGCAGGGTACGGAGGTTTCAGGACAGGAGCTGATGAATATATGGCTGCTCTTAGCCGCTTATGGTAGAAAAGAACGACAGAGTTTAACTAAAAATCAAACTATATTCAGTTTTCCAAGGCACCTATAGAAGCCTAGGAAAGCATCTCCAGGCATAAAAGGCTTGTCAAATAAGAAAGGACCTTTGGAACAAATACTAAAACCAGAGCACTCGCAGAAAAACATTGTCTCAGAGCAAAGATGGAACCTTTGGTTGACTATGGAAACCACCATGAAGACCTCAGCAAGATTCACATCTGGGACCTGTAGACATGTTCACATAAAACAAAAACCCGCTGATGGTCTCCAGACTGTGCCTCTGTTAAAAAAATCAATCAATCAATCAATCAGGGTTTCTAAAGATCTTAAGGATGTTATTCCACAGAAGACACACGAGGGGCCCAACGTAAAAATGGGCTTGTCTCCAAGAGATTTATGATATGGATTTAATCTAAAGGGCTAAATTCACAAATTGTCATGCAATGAACCCACAAAGTTCTAGAGAAACTGTCTTTGTCGGGACTAGACCAGCCAGGCAGGGCAAAATGGAACAAACAAAAACGCTTAAATCCTTGAACCACAGACAAGATGTAAGATAAAAACAAAAGTCAATAAAGCTGTACTTAGCTGTCCACATAAGCAATGGTTTACGAAACAGTCTGATTCAGGGGTCGGACGATAGACCCCGCAGCCACAGAAGCCTGTCTCGGGCTGTACGTCTAATCCTTATTCCAGGACTGGTACCGTAGTCCCTGCCAGATTTCCAGAATGTTCTGGAACAGTGGGTCTTCCGCTGCCCAGGAGAGTGTGCAGTTCTTATCCTAAACTGTGTACTCACAGCAACTGTGCAGCTTGGGGGGCACCAAACTGTCTCTTCTGTCCACAGATTAGATTGAGAGAAACCACACTTGAGAAACTGTGTTCCTGGTGTCTTACCCACATGCTGCTCCATTAAGATGACTGGGCCTTGAGCCTGAGGTGGAAACTAAAAACAGAAGAGGTGTTTTGGGGTCTTGATAGACTGTGACCATGGTGCGTGTTGCGGGACGTGAACTGCTGTGGCCCAGAGGGTGGACGGGGGCATGCTCTGTTTCTGAGAGCAGGTGGCCAAATAGATCCTGTCCGACGTGCTTCCTGAACTGTGCTTGGCTACCCTTCCATCAAGAAGCACCATCTGGGCCCCTCGCCCCGTCCGTAAACCTAGCTGGGTCTCTGACTGCTTGAAGCAAGAGAGCGCAGCGCAGGGGCACTCTAGGACTTTCAGCCCTTGTCAAACATCACTCTGCCCTCATGGGCCTGCTCATTCGGAACACCCTCCCTGGGCACTGCCTCCCTGCCGTGGCCTCTCACGGAACCCAGCCACGGTGCCACGTGGACCACGACCCGCCGGAGGAGGTCCAGAGGTCTGGTGCCAGTCACCAGTCCCCGCACAGTCCACCCTCGAGTCATCCCAACCCAAACAGCAGGCATGTGAGTTAAAGAGCCTCCAGACGATTCCAGCCCCAGAGACTTGGAACTCCCTCCGCGGAGGCCCCAGGCCTTACACAAGACACAAGCCGTCCCTGCTACGCCCTATCTGAGCTCCTGACCCACAGAATCAGTCAATGAACACAATCATTGCTATCTGACAGCAGTAAATGTGGACAGTCTTATAATAAGACTAGATTACAAAATACACAGGCGAAGGAAGAATGATTACAGAGGGCTGCAGAGGTGGGCAGATGGCAGCCCCATGGATGCAGTTGGTCCTTTGGAGGGTACACAGCTCCAACAAAGCCACAGTGAGACCGGTCAGCGCTCTGGACATTCCTCGAGGCTCAGGAGGTGCAACGGCAAGACCAAGTGCGTGCCCAATAGCAGCGTGGGGAAAGCCGCCCCATCACCATATTTTTGGATCAGACAGACGCTTGACAAAATGTCAGCAAGTAGTTTGTTTTTAAACCTAGCCTGATTTGCCAAAATACCAACAATGTTTTAAGCGTGGGGGTTGGAGGCAGGGAGCGGGGGGAGAGTGGAAAGGAATTTTCAATTATCAAAGAAAGGTCCAGCCCAAACCATGTTAATAAAAACAAGACTTTATAGTGAAGTTGCCAGATTTCCCAATGGATTCAAAGCAGTTTTAATTCTTCACAGTACACAAGACGCTTTTCCTGTAGTAACTTGTCTCCTTCATGAACACAGACGCGTGTGCCTTATAGGCAGCACTTTGCTTCCAGCAGGACTTTACATCTCTTAGGGAAAACAGGGCTCCCTGTTCGTGCATATAAGAAATCGTAGGTTTTAGACCAGACTCTATTCTCTCTTGAACAATGTTTAGGAGGACTAAAAGGGGGACAGAATTGACTCATTATTCTGATTGGGCACAAGTCTCAGATAAAGGAGAACCAGACGAGGCGAGGGAATCTCCTCAGACTGAAGGGCACAGAATGGAAGGAGTTATCTGAGCAGAGGGCCGAGCTCCTGATTAGGAACTGGGTCAAGGACAACGCTGCCATCTGTGACTAAGTGCAATGTGAGTCTGACGGCTCACTCGACATACTCCATACTCGTTCTCCATCGCCACAGAAGTGATTACCAAAACCTGAGCTGCCTAAAACAACAGCCGCCGACTGACTTGCCCTCCTACGGGTCACGAGCCCGGACAGGCTGACTGCTCTGCGAGGAGCTAACAGGCTGCCTTCGTGGTGCTGGCCTGGCTGGCCTCCATCGGAAGATTCTGGGAAGAGTCTGCTTCGAAGCTCCTTCACCTTGTTGGCCCAATTCAATTCCTCCTGGAGGTCACGTCTAGGTCCTGGCCTCAGGGACTCCCCATCTCTCGAGAGCAGTTAACTCTTCTCACAAAGGATCTCTCTGGTGCTCACTCACCCTTCTTTAACCATGTGAAGAAATTTAATAAGGCTCAGATGATCAGGAAGTGATTAGAGTGGGCTTAACCTATTTTAAGGTGAAATGATCAATAATCCTAACATCTGAAAAATCCATTTTGCCATATAAGGTAACATAAACAAAGGAGGAAAACTGGTGGTAGAAGGTCACTGGGGTCACCTTAGAACTTAGCTTATGACACCTAGTCAACATCAGTGGGACCGCAATGTTAAAATGACAAAAAACTAAAAATAAGAAATCCACTAATTTGCCTCCATCTCTCCCTATTTAGATGCCTAATTTCAACTGTTAGGAACTCTCGCCTTCAAAGGGGTCTGAGTGTCAGAGACACCAGTGAACTTAAAGGTCCACTTCTGCCCCTCACCATCTCTGTGATGAAAGACCTATCCATTCATCACCCTGAACCCCAAGTTCTACATTTGGAAAGGAAAAGAAGAAAACAATACATATCCCATAGGGTTTTTGTGAGAATTAAATGAGCTAATAGATGTAAAACAAATCTAGTTCTATCCTTTGTGCATATTGTGCACTGAAAAGAGATCCCCAAACTCTATCTTTCTTCCATAAAATTGCAGGTGGGCTACAAGAATTTATTTCAACCCCTACTACCTTAGATGCTCAGCATCTTTTCTCAGTCCCTTTTTACAAAACATCCATATAGGTCAGCTTTTTGCAATGCTCAAACTAAAACAGAGCACTAAGCCACCAGCAGATGAGCACTGAAAATTCTGAGTATACCAATATTTATGGAGTTGGGCTATACCAGTTAATGTGTATTTAGGAGGAGAATTTGGTACATATACAAAAAAAATAATAGACTTCTGACACAATTGATTTCAAGTGTAATGCCAATGAGGTCTGGAAAAGTGCTATTAATTTTCTAACAATCCTATTTCTAAGGAGAGTATTTGCCAGCATTAATCATATCTCTTTCTCTATTAAGTTATAAAGTTCCTACTACCTGTATTTATCAAAGTTTAGAAAATTCTGATGATTTAAATAAGTATTTATGTGCCCATTTTGCAGATGAAATTTGAGGATAATTTAAATGGTTCCTCCTGGAATTGTTAAATAAGTTCATGGCAGGATTAGGAAAATTCCAGAATAATCATCCCCTAAGGCAGAACAAGTGCCCCAAGTCCTACACTAAGCCATGGACCACAATGCTACCTTCACATCTTCCAAATGTTTCTATGTCCAAATGCAGAAAGACAGCTTAGTGAAATGAGCAAAGACCATCTCCAAACAGCAAGTTAACCCAGGTCATGGTTTGGTTTGTTAAGAGCTGAGAATTGCTTGCTAGTCCCAAGTGCATATCTCATGGGTTCAGAAACATCATATCCCCAAGCTTTTTAAAATTCCTGTTCTTCTGTACAGAGCATCCTAGAAAAATCACCCACTTTGCAATTAGTTTTTGGTAATAACTGAGGAATGGACATGGAAAGTCAGAGACTTGAAGGAAAACAGATGTTTCCAGGGTTTTTTGGGTTTTTTTCCCCTCACTGATACCAAAAAAAACAAAAAAACAAAAACAACCAAGAAATAACAGAAAAACTTCCTGTGCTTGAGTGCATTTTCTCCAAAAAAAGCAAAAGTGAAAAAAGCTGCATTTCTCTCATAAATGGATTCAAAAGCACCAAGTATCAAAACTACCACCAAAATAATTACACTAGACTAGACCAGAAACTTGGCATTTTTAATTGACTCATCTGCAACTATTCCAGAAATTTGGAAGCACGGGGCTGGTTTCTATCATTGGAGTTTGGCAAGGAGTGAAAGAGAGAGAAAGAGAGGGAGAGAGACAGAGAGGGAGGGAGGGAGGGAAGAAAAGCTAAAAGGATTCTGGAAATACACTATTGAAGAGAACTCTAAAATTTTATTCCACAATTACGGTTTTAAGAATTCTTGGAAATTTTCTAACTTTTGGAAATGCAGGTGAATTTAAAAACCAGAATTACAATCTTTAATAAATAAATGGCCATTGAAAGACTGAGGGGTCATACTCATTAAGTTTAAATTAGCTGACAAGAGATAAATGGAAGTGGTTTTCTTATTTGTATACCTTGTCCAACGCCTTTTTGATGCTTTGCTCACTTCTTTTAATTGGCCAACGTATTTCCAGTAAAAGAACTCAAGCTACCTTACATTCCTCTTGGACTAAGAGCTGTATTTCAATTGCCAAATTACCAATAAGCCAAAGTACCAGTTACAAAAGTGTTTTGTCAATTAAAAAGTTAATACGAAAGTTTTGCCAGTTCTTAAAACTAGTTTATATGACTAGAACTTTATTTAAGGAACACCTAGTATAGAGAAATTAACTCTATAATTAGAGTTGGAAATTTTGGAAATAAGTAATTTTTTTATAGGGTCTAGAGAGAAACACGTCGTTCTTTCATTCAGGAAGACTATAGTATACCTGGATGTTACCTAATACTTTTCTTCTTTATGCCCAGTAAAGCTGGCTTAACTCTCAAATTAGTTTGTATTCAAGATCAAGTATCTTTTATTCCTATAAGAATAACTGAGCACTACTTCATCCAGCCTCCTCATTCCCATTTGTCACTAAATCAAATTAAATGCCGAAAGTAGAGTAATATTCCTAAAACACTGCTTGGACTATGTTACCTGACAAAGAATTTACAATGTTGCCTTCCAGATCACAAGCAGAATACTCTCCCTGGCTTTCAAGGCGTTCCACCAAAATCCCAGTAGGAATTTCCCACTACCATCCAGATTTCATTAAGTCTAGACTGGATTCTCCACTCCCCCTAAATATCCAATACCCTTTGACTCTTCCCAATACTATCCTTTCTTGGTGCCAGTTCCCTTTTGGGATAGCAGGTCCCATTCCTGTTCACCTTATTGATCTCTTATCTCCACGAGTAAGATCACATTTTCTACAGAAACTATTTTCATAGCAAACCAGGTTACAAGGACTATAACTTGATTATCAAACATTCAGAAAATAACAAATTTCAAACTCATGCTAATTCTATCACCAACTACTCTTAGTTACATTTTGATGTAATATTCTTGAAAAACTTTATTTTGTTGTGGTGTATACTTTAAAAATGGTACCCTACTGTTCCGAACATCTCATCAGCTCTATTTTCCAATAGTGACTACAGTATAGACTAAATTATTACATTATTGTAATACATATCTTTTGACACCTATTATTCTTCTGAATCTGTGTATCTCTCAGCACCCAACAGAGTTGTACCTTGAAACACTCAATGCAGAGGCTGATAATCAGACACATGAAGCAATACACAATCAGTAGTGTATTGCAACTTTTCCTATGTGTGCTTGGAATAAAAATAAATCCACTAATGCTTAGTGAATTTTCAGTTAAATTGTATATAACAGTTTGTTTTGCCTCAGAAAAATAAGTCATCACATAAATGTATTTAGTATATTTATACTATAGAAATATAAATACACAAATAAACATTTGTTAAATTCAGTCAGAAAAGATTCTAAAAAGGAAGGTGGTGCTAGAGAGAGAAGTTTCTCCAAAACAAATACTGATAATAACTTTAAAACGATCCCTATGACAAAAAAAAGAAGTAGGAGCAAGACATCAAAGCAACAGTTTTGATACGTGGAAAAATCTTTGAACGTCAACTAGTGTGTCTCAAACTTGAATAATGAATAGACCCATGTAAAATGTGTGGGAATCTCTTTTGCATAGAAGCAGCATCTGTGGATTCATGGTCTCTGATTCACAGGCTAAGAAACTGATTTTAAATGCTGTCTTACAAGGCAGGAACTAGACAGAAGCATCTGGCATACTCTCACCACTGGCTTCTTGTAGAGCAACAATTATGCACATGTGTGATTAAGTTACCTTAGGCTGATAGAACCGTAGGATTCTAGCTCAAACTGGAGAATGAAAGTAACTTCTCCACGGCAAGGGAATCTAGTAGTGAGAAAACAAATTATGTTTTCATGGATGACCCCAAGATATACCATAATTTAAACTGAAGATGAACATAGGCAAGTTAGTAATTACATTCACATGAATAAAGAATAAAAATTTTCTTTTTTTTTTTTTTTTTTTTGGTGCTCTTCTGCTTTCATTTACCAATTCCCTCAAAGTCTTCTGTCGCTCTCTGCCTGTAGTACTCTGCTATTTTCAATCACATGGAAACCACCCATTGGGGGTGGAAGGGAAGAATGTAGATTCATTCAAGAAATAATTCAGTTATTACAAGTCTGTAGTGATTCACACTCTTTGCTTTCCTTAGGTCTACTATGACATTGTTAGATATTATAAAATTCTAATAATTTTAGAAAGATGGCCACATATATAGCAAAGGCAATGAAATTATTCCCAAAGTTATGGTATAATAATTAATATAATTCAAATGCTGAAATGGAGTTAAATAGTTTAATACTTTTTTCTCAGTCACTACAGAAGTTATGAAATGGATTCTCAATAGATCCTACCTTGTAGTTCCTTAGAATGTGACCATATTTAGAGACACGATGGATCCTTTCAGAGGAAGAGATTAATACACAGATGAAAGACCATGTAAGGACACAGAGAGACGGCAGCCATAAGAAGCCACAGGGAGAGGCCTTAGAAGACACAAAACCTTCAAACACCTTGATCTTGGACTTCTAGCCTCCAGGATTGTGAGAAAATAGATTTCTGTTGTTTAAGCCACCCGGTCTATGGTATTTTGTTATAGCAGTGCCAGCAAACTAATACACTGTAGGTTCCCTGTTTACTTTTTACTCTGTTGTTGGTGTCCTTTGAGGCACAGACTGCAAAAATAACTTTGCAATAAGTATATGGGATTAATTTATATTATAGTGTGTGTGTGTGTGTGTGTGTGTGTGTGTGTGTGTGTACATATACACGTGTGTGTGTATATATGTAGTGTATATTATAATTTGGAAATTATACCATGTTCATTATTTCTTTTGAATAAGAGGTCTCCATAATTAGGCATATCTAATTTTGATTCCCAGTTTTGCCATATGTAATCTATGTGAACTTGGGCAAGTTTCTTAACCAAAGTGCTCCAGATTCCCAATTTAAAAAATGGGACTAAGTAAAAAAAAAAAAATGGGACTAAGATTTTTTCAGAACTGCTGCAGACATTAAAGTAATGCATGTGAATTGCACTACTGGGTATTTACCCCAAAGAAGCAGATGCAGTACAAAGAAGGGCCACATGTACCCCAATGTTCATAGCAGCAATGGCCACAATCGCCAAACTGTGGAAAGAACTAAGATGCCCTTCAACAGATGAATGGATAAAGAAGATACGGTCCATATACACAATGGAATATTATGCCTCCATCAGAAAGGATGAATACCCAACTTTTGTATTAACATAGACGGGACTAGAAGAGATTATGCGGAGTGAAATAAGTCAAGCAGAGAGAGCCAATTATCTTATGGTCTCAGGTGCTGAGCATAAAGAAAAACATGGAGGGCATTGTGAGAAGGAAAGGAAGGGTGAATGGGGGGAAATAAGAGAGGGAGATGAACCTTAAGAGACTGTGGACTCTGAGCAAAAAAAAGGGTTT
>JAQQSY010008219.1:0-10010 GCA_028646535.1 Procyon lotor | reverse complement strand
AAGCACTGGATATTTTATGCAACTAATGAATTGAACACTACATCAAAAACTAATGATATACTATATCACTATATAACTTAACATAATAAAAAAAAAATAAGAAAGAAACCTGCTTAAGGGTTAGTCCAAAAGAGGGGAGTGTTAAGATGGTCCTGGCAGTAGATGGGAAAGGTAGAGTTTATTTTTTTAAACTTTTTAAAGATTTTAAATTTTAAAGATTTATTTTCTTAACTTTTTAAAGATTTTATTTATTTATTTGTCAGAGAGAGAGAGAGAGAGAGAGAGAGAGAGAGAGAGAGAGAGAAAGCGCACAAGTAGCAGGAGCAGCCGGCAGAGGGAGAAGCAGGCTCCCCTCTGAGCAAGGAGCCCAATGCAGAACTCCATCCCAGGAGCCTGTGACCATGACCTGAGTTGAAGGCAGACACTTAACTGACTGAGCCACCCAGGTGTCCCTGAAAAGTAGAGTTTAGGATGATTCTTTGGTTTCTGGTTTTGGTCCTGGATAGATGTTGGTGACATTTACTACCACAGAGAATAGAGAATAGAAGTTGGTAAAAAAGATAAATTAAGCTTTGGAGAAACTGAGTTTGTAGTGCTTGTGGGATATCTTAAGTTGAATCAGATGTTTGGGTCTTGGACCCAGAAGAGGTGTGGATCGGAAGGTGGGTTTGAGAGTGGTGGACTTACAGGACCAGTGCCAGCTTTTGTTTTAGGTCAAAACTTGAACTGTACTTCCTTACCCCCTGTTTGAGGGAGAATCTACATGGATTAAATGGAATTTTTGTGAGACAGGAAGATGCACCTAGTATGTGCCCAGTATGCTTGTTTAGTTCAATTATGGTGGTTAGCAGGAAGCTAACGTGAGTCAGAATAGGTGAATCAAATGGTCAACTGGTGGAATTACTATAAAACTTTGTTATTGTATTCTAGTGGCTGTGACCTCTTAAGGAGAAGAGGTTATTTACCAGAAATTCAATTAGCAAACAAACAAAAACAAAGAAACAGAAACAAAGACTTAGAGTTCTCCAGAGTTCACTTTCTGGATTTTTGGCAATACACTGTTGCAGTCAGTAGAGGATTCAGAATCTCCCTGAAAGTGCAAGAGAAAAGAAAATCCTCAAGTAAAATCCAAACCCAAAGCGGTTTGTTTTTGGACTTAATAGTGAAAAATGGAAAATCACACCAATCATTCTGTTCCTTTTGACCCAATTCCTACCTATGTCTCCTAGGGCTTTTAGGTCTGTTCCTTTGTGTGTGTGTGTGTGTGTGTGTGTGTGTGTGTGTGTGTGTGTGTGTGTTTAAGTTGGCTCCACGCCCAGTGTGGGACTTGAACTCATGACCGAGAGATCAAGAGTCGCATGCTCTATTGACTGAGTCAGCCAGGCACCCCAGGATCTGTCTCCTTGACGGGAAAATATTTAATGATGCAAAAGGGGAAAAGTCTGCAAGGCTTGATGACATCCTCCCCTATGTGTTCACTGAGCTTCACATGCATGGGAGGAATATGGAGCTGTGACTTCACAGCAAGAATTTCTTTGAAAGATAGAGACCGTAGATATTTTTGCACTTCTTGTGTGATGATTGGACAAGAGTAGTAGACAGCTGATTTTAGCTGTGACAGCCCACCCATCTCCTTGGTCCAGTAGCAGCTGTTTCTAACAATGGTGAGGATGGAAGTGTGTGCATGGTCAAACTCTAACCTGCCCTTGATGGACTTCAGGGGCCCATGACAACCAGGACATGAATTCTTACTATTTGGCACCGGAGTTTGTTTACAGCTAATGAAACTTTCCTGTTATTAAAACTCACGTTTAGATTGGTGTTCCAAGAATTCTCCAAAGGCTGTTCACATGCATTTTGAAGAGTCCTTTCAACATCAAATGGTTCTCACAAAAGAAGGCTTTTTATCAACTGAATGAGAAGGGGAACATGATTCAAAGGGAAAGAAAAATCCCACTGTAGGCTTTTTCTGAGGTAAACCATGGAGAGAGCTCTAGGTTGGAAAATTGCTTTCACTTAAGCTTATTATGGGACAAAGACAGTAGGGTTCTTATCTTCCCTGTATATGTACTGGCGTCCTTGAAAAAGGTGTTTTTTTTTTCCCCTGGCTCTGAAAAATTCCTAATGTCTTTTGGATTTTCAGTATATTTTAGTTGCTGTGCCCTTTCTGAAACAAGTGGTTATTGACCAGAAGTGTGTTTTCTTTAGAATCAGTGAAAAAACAAACAAAAGCAAAGAGGCAAAGTTCTCCAGGGGCCGTTTTCTGAACTTTGCAAGCCAATGGTGGATCAGCCAGGAATAGTGTGTCTCCTGGAAAAGTCCAGAACAGGAGAAAACCAAAAATAAAATCCCCAGGAAAGAAAAATCTTTGCCCTGTGGAAGATGCTGCCCAATTTCAGTAGGAGAGGGATAATATCTGGCTTTTAGCTGAGGGGGAAAGCATGCTGAGCTAGATCTCTGCTGTGGGGGCAGCGGGGGGGAGGGGTGGTCTGTTGGAAGGAAGCCCTCAGATACCAACATGGTGTATTATCCTTTTCAGGCAAAACCATACATTTTAAATAAATAATAATCAGTGTGAAGATTCCATATTTTAAGTTGACACATGTAAGCACAAACCTAACAAATAATTCAATTGCCCATGCTCCTTGCCTCAGGTGATGCTGGAAACCAGCAGAATACAGACAAGAGGAGGGAGAGGGGGTGATGAGTTGGGGACAGGGGAGGGGAGGGAGGCAACCAAGAGATGGTGTTACCTTTTGATCCCACCAGGAGCTCTCCAGGCAGCTGTGGTAGGTGAAGAAACTAATGGTCAAATATCAGCCTTTTTGGAAGGTAGAGTCTATTTTAAAACAATTGACTCACGGGGGATGGCTTTGATGTTGAGCTAGAGTCTCTCAGCCTGACTTGGAGCTTCAATAGTTGTTTTCTTCTAAAAGAAAATGATGCAGTTTATTTTTAGCATCATGCTAGGTAGAAGTCCTGTTAACTGAGGTCTAAGTAAAATTGTTGAAAAAAGGAAAGCCATAAAAAAAAAAAGAAAAGGAAAGAAAAAGAAAAAAGAAAGCCATTTTCAGGTGGTCTTTCACTTTGCCCCACAGCTGACCCCTGTTGATTTTGAGTTCAGTATCATTTTGTTATTAGACTCCAAAACCTGACCTCAAGGGACCCTTTAATGTGTGGATTTTCTAGATACACCTTACTTCGAGTGGTTGGGTCAATCTCCTAAGAGCCATTTCTTTGTTCCTTGAGTTAAATACCAGAAATCTGTATACCTTTTTAAGAAAGGCTGACTACGTATTTGGAAGTTCACTGCAAATGATCAATTTCACAGAATGGATTTCTAGAGACTTTTTTCCCCCCCTGTTCTTGACTCATTCTATATTTTCTAATTTGTGTCTTAAGGAATGTGAGCATGGATGGGCTAGTAATCGAGGCTCCATACAAGAGAGTTCTATAGACAAATCAGTTTAAGACTGTCTGGCTAAACAAAAAACATACACAAAGTGTGTATGTGTGTGTGTGTATGTGTGTACATGTGCACATGCTTAAACCACAGGCTCTTAAACCACAGACAGGTCAGAGCCTTGTCTTATCAATATGCGTTGGACTCTTGAGGGAGATAGAGATGCAATTTGATTTGACTATGGACCTGCCGAGGAATCCAGTTTGGAATATTGTATTTTGGATAGATGGATCTATTTTTCTTATGGTTTTTACAGAAAAATTACTATAATAGAACTTCCCATAACCTTAGGTTGTTTGTATTTATAACATTGCCAATGTTTTGAACAGAAGGAAAGAATCTGTAAAAATGTTAGAGATTTTTTTTTCCAGATAGCTCCTAGGACAGGAAGGAAGTACACTACTTTTCTAGTACTTTGTGTAAATGTTATGCTTTGTCTTGCCACTATACAGGTTGCTTTATACTTTATCATTTCCAGCCTAAGTTCTTAAACTATAACTTTCCTCTTATTCTCAGTGGCAATGATAACAACTGCACTGTTAAAAGTTTAACCAAGATGTGTTTTTTCATTAAAAATGATTTATTTTTCATTGCAGAAAATATGGAAAAAGCATAAAAAACAAAATAAAAGAAATAAAACTTACTTGATATAACCACTGTTGACATTCTGCGTAAGTCAGAGCCACTAATGATGGTTTCATTTCCATTTTTTTGAGTTACAGTTTCTACATAAAAAAAATTGGGTGATTTCTTACAAACATACATATTTCTAGCTTCTTCACCAATCTGGAACATTGGCATCATGTGACCTGTGTTCTGGCACATCAGGGCTCAAGGCTGAGGAGGCGCTATTCTCTTTAGGAAAGAAAGCCCTGCTTGGTCTATCCACCTGTACCTGAGATATTTGGATTTGATACCCTAGTTATAAGTCCTTTTCATCTTTTCCCTCTTGAATAACGTTTAATTTTAGAAAGGGAGTTATCCTTTTGTACTCAAGTATAAGCTTTTTCCTCTTAAAATTGTATTAACATTTTCCTATGCCATTAAATGTTCTTTATCATTGCTTTTGTGTGCATGATATTCAATTACATGGATAGGCCATACCTTTTTTATTTTATTTTTTTAAAGATTTTATTTATTTATTTGAGAGACTGTGAAAGAAGAGAGAGAGAGAGGGCACAAGCAGAAGGAGGGGCGGAGGTGCAGGGAGGGGTCAGAGGCAGAGGGAGAAGCAGACTCCCTGTTGAGCAGGGAGCCGCAGGTGGGGCTCCATCCCAGGACCCTGGGATGATGAACTGAGCCAAAGGCAGATGCTTAACTGATTGAGCCACTCAGGCACCCCTGATATGATGGGGTGATATGCCATACTTTATATAACCAATCCCCTAGTCTACTGGGCTTTTATGCAATATTCTATTAAATAGAATAAACACCCTGTTAGCAAAATCTATGCACATGTTCATGAGTGTTTCTTTAGGATAAAATCCTACACTTGGAATTACTGAGTCAAAAAAATATTTTAAACACTTTTGAGACTCAGCTAAATATGCTCAACTAGCCTTTTAGTTGAGCCTTTTACTTACTTGGCAGTAAAGTGATCTCTGCAGAGCTCTAAGTGATTAATGTGTGTTTCCAGGGGTGTGACTCTGGGTAGTGTTTCCCACACTTTAGCACAGACCCTTTTATCACGTACCTACTAATAGCTCATGACAAAGTAATGTTCTGTGGAGGAGAGCCTGAGAAATTCAAGTTGAGTTGGCGGTTGTTAGTGGCGGTTGTGAGGAAGGGCTAAAAGGTCTGGAGGGCTTGGTAACACAAGCCGTGTTTCCATCGCAGTTCTGTTTAGCTGTCAACTAGGTTTCATGCTTAACTCTCTTATATTAGGAATTCCTAGCCC
This sequence comes from Procyon lotor, assembly GCA_028646535.1. Taxonomy (NCBI): domain Eukaryota; kingdom Metazoa; phylum Chordata; class Mammalia; order Carnivora; family Procyonidae; genus Procyon; species Procyon lotor. The sequence goes on along the minus strand of JAQQSY010008219.1, from coordinate 4,650 downwards.
AAGAATTGTCTTTTAGAAAAGCCTCCAAATTTTGCAGAGCAGGGACTATTCTTACCCACTCTGGTAAGTTTCAGTATCCTTTGTTCTTTCTTTCCCAACTCCCTCCTCCCCTCAGTGGTGCCCTGATCGCCCCTGACTGTTTTTCTGCTGACTTGGGAAGAAAAAAGTAACCACTTCATTTCTTTTTAGAACGAATGGAAAGAAACTGACAAATAAATGGACTCCCTGCAGGAATTGGAGTGAAAACGGCCGGTTTTGCATTGTGGAGGTAGAAGCAGTGTAGTGTCTGGAGAGCGTTGAGGGTGAAGTTGGAGAGGAAGTTGGAAGGTCATCTGAGAAGCCTCAGAAGTGAGGTGACCTATGGCTTTGTGAAGAGATGCGGGGGTGGGGTGGGGTGGGGGTGGGGGGAGACGAGCCGGAAGAAGAGAAGTAGGACTTAGGGCTTGCCAGAGTGGCTCAGGTGGAAGATGTGACTGAGTGATGAGGTCTTGAGCTGTGGTGGCAGAGATGGAGAAGGACCTGTGGTAAACTTGAAGATGGAGGAGAGAGCCGTGAGAATGAGCTCAGGGAGCTCAGTTATGGGCAGGATATGAATTTTATGTCAATGTATAACTTTCTAGACATTTTAAATCCAAATACATTTTATATAAAGCGTCAAACAATTAGAAATAAACGTATTTAGGGTTAAGAGGGTCTTAAAATGTTTTTCAAAGTTAAAAATAGCCTTATTTTTAAAATTGAGGGGTAATTGACATACAACATTATATTAGTTTCAGGTGTACAATGTAATGATACAATGCATATATTGGAAAATAATCACTACAATAAATGTAGTTAACCCCTGTTGCCATACATGGCTGCAGAATGTTTTCTCTGGTAATGAGAACTTCTAAGATCTACTCTCTTAGCAACCCTCAAACATGTGATACAGTGTTAATAACTATAGTTGCCACCCTGTACATTACATCCCTAGGTCTTATTTATTTTGTAACTAAAAATGTGTAGCTTTCGACCTCATTCACCCATTTTGTCCACCCCCACACCCTGCCTCCAGCAACCAGGGATTTAAAACAGCTTCACTGTTAATTAGAAATTTAGCCAATATGGAAAAAAACAGGAATGAAAATACTTAAAAAAAATCAGCTTTAGTCTCAGCATGTAAGTTATTTTCAACATTTTGCATATATTCTTTTGGGACTTCTGAGCTAATTTCTCGTTAAACTTTGAACGAATCACTGCTTTGGGAGATATGCCCTGTGACCTCCTTGTTTGCTGCAAATGAGGTTTCCTTTGTGTGACAACTACTCCCTCCCCCCCCAAAAACCCATTATTGGGTCATTATTTAATTTTTGCTTTTATTTATTTTACTTATACAATTAGAAACTTCTTTGGTTTGTCACACTTTTGTCTTGAGCTTCCCCCCCCAAATATGTTTATTTTATTTTTTCAGTGTTACAAGATTAATTGTTCATGCACCACACCCAGTGCTCCATGCAATAGGTGCCCTCTTCAATACCCACCACCAGGCTCGCCCAACCCCCCAGCCCCCTCCCTCTAAAACCCTCAGTTTGTTGCTCAGAGTCCACTGTCTCTCATGGTTCATTGCCCCCTCCGATTTCCCCCCATTCACCCTTCCCTTCCTTCTCACAATGGCCTCTTGAGCTTTAAAGTTCTTTCCACGTCTGGAAAAGATGAGTGGTGGACTCTTGCTTTTGAATGTTATTTCCATGATGCTAACCAGGGCCCTCTCTGCTTTTAACCAGACTAGTTGCTAACTTATTCACTAAAAACAAATGCAGTAACACCGTCTCTTTCTCTATGTTTTTATCTTATTTTCTATTCATTCATTCATTCATTCATTCATTCATTCATTCATTCATTCATTCATTTATTTTTGACAGAGAGGAGAGAGATCACAAGTAGGCAGAGAGGCAGGCAGAGAGGAGGAAGCAGGCTCCCCGCTGAGCAGAGAGCCTGATGCGGGGCAGAGAGCCTGATGCGGGGCTTGATCGCAGGACCCTGAGATTATGACCTGAGCCACCCAGGCGCCCCTATCTTATTTTTTAAAATGATTTTATTTTAAAATCGTGCGATCGAGCCCCACATCGGGCTCTCTGCTCAGCGGGGAGCCTGCTTCCCCCCCACCCCCGCCTGCCTCTCGGCCTACTTGTGATCTCTCTCCTCTCTGTCAAATAAATAAATAAAGTCTTTAAAAAAATGATTTTATTTATTTATTAGAGAGTGCGCATGCAGGGGGGAGGAGCAGCGGGAGAGGGACAAGGCAGATTCCTTACTGACTGCGGAGCTGACCATGTGGGGCTTGAGCCCAGGACCCTGAGATCATGACTCCAGCTTAAATCAAGAATTGATTGCTTAACTGACTGAGCCACGCCAGTGTCCCGTTTTAGTCTTATTTAAAGTAATTGAAGATGATTGCCATTTCTTCTACATTGCTACCCATGTGTGAGAGTTACATTTTGCAACTTTGAACCTGAAGAAGTGAGTTGGTGTTTCTTGAGGGGAGGGGAGAGGAGGGAGAAGAGAAGAGGGGGGAAGGAAGAGGGTGGAGGGTTTCCTAAGAAATTAACCTTGAAATGGAGATTTGCAAGCAGATCTGTTTATTGAGGAGTGAGCCTGGGGCTAGCCCCAGTAAGAGAGTAAAGAAAAAAGGCTTAGACCCAAGGAGAAATTGAAGTAGCCATTGCAATGAAAGCCTAAGAGGAAGTAATCTGGGATCCAGGCAGCTCCCTTTAGCAATGGGCAGGTGGTTCCGAAGCCTCAGCCATGAATAGTCAGAATGCCTGCCACCTGGGACAAAATGAGCTTTTTGGTCCAAGAGGGGAGATCTGGGTCGTGTACCAGAGTATCTACTGAATTCCACATCCCATGCCACTTGCATCCACTTGCCTCATATTATACATTTTCTCCTTCTGAGTTCAGCTCTTAAGATTCTCTCTGGTTCCTTTTTTCGTGGGGAAACTTGCAAGTGAAAGGTCAGTGACATAAACTACAACCTTTCTTGCTGCCCTGGGTCTCAGGGCGGCCACTTGTATCATCATCTCCGTGTAGTTTCCTTTCGTGTTCAGTGCTTTTGCTGGTGTAGGTGGCTAACCTGGCGGGGTGACCCAGACCTTCATCCCTAAGGAGTCTGAGCCCCTGGTCACCAGGTCCTTCTCAGGTCATGGTGGCTGTACTTGTTCATTTCCTGTCAAAAATCAGTAAGAGAGGACCCAAACACCCCAGTGGACCACCTAGGTGCTGAAAAAATTCTTCCCTGTCCCTGTTGTCCTCCAGCACCCAGACCTCACCCTGCTCATCTGGTAGATCAGGGGTCAGTCACCCCTGTTGGGATGATTGATTCCTTTCCTTGCTTGCTCGTCTTTTGGCAGGAAGAACCTAAAGAAACCAAGTGGCAGCTATAGCTTATGAGTTAATGTAATTTTGCTGCGTCCTCTGGTGGAAATATTCTCTCTCAAGGCTGTGGGAGACAGAGTTCCAGGCCTGGGAGGCACAAATTTCACAAAGGGTTCCTGGAAGTTATGGTGAGAGGGGTCACTCCTACTTCTTCCTTTTGAGATCCATACTCTTATTTTCTACCTGTTGAAAACAGCATCATACAATTGTGGTTGATTTGGGGTAATAGTGCTTCCTTGAGGATGGCACCCCATGTTATCTCAAAGCTGGTACTTCAGCTGTGTTTTCAATGGCCATTTCATTGTCTGTAATGTCAGCAGCTTCTAAGACATGGTAGTATGTGATATACTGTAAAGTAAGCTCTTTAGCCCAATGAGATAGAGTGTGGGATCCTGTCATGGCAGGATCCTGTGTCCTTTGCATATGCTATGTATGCTCAGACAGGGTGCTGATTAAGGTCCTGCAGGTGGCAGTGGGAAGCCCATACTTAGAATAAGTATTAATTCCAGTCATGATGGTTCCTTGCCCCCTCTAGCATGAATGGGTCCAGTGTCATAGACTACTCACTTTTTGCTCATCTGATAAAATCAACATGCTAGCACTGATATAGTGGACTAATAGGATGTGTTTTCTTTTAATTTATTTTTTTTATTAACATATAATGTATTATTTGCCCCAGGGTACATGTCTGTGAATTGTCAGGCTTACACATTTCACAGTACTTACCATAGCACATACCCTCCCCAATGTCCATAAACCAGCCACCCTACCCCTACCCCCTCAACCTCCCAGCTACCCTTAGTTCGTTTCATGAGTTTAGGAGTCTCTTATGTTTGTCTCCTTCACCATCCCTTCCTGTTTCATTTCTCTCCTCCACACCCCCAAAACCCCCGCCCTGCCTCTCAAATTCTTCATATCAGAAAGATCATGTAATAATTGTCTTTCTCTGACTGACTTATTTCGCTTAGCATAATACCCTCCAGTTCCATCCACGTTATTGCAATTGGCAAGATTTCATTTCTCTTGATGGCTGCATAATATTCCATTGTATATATATACCACCTCTTCTTTATCCATTCATCTGTTGATGGACATCTAGGTTCTTTCCATAGTTTGGCTATTATGAACATTGCTGCTTTAAACATTTGGGTGCACATGCCCCTTCAGATCACGACATTTGTATCTTTAGGGTAAATACCCAGTAGTGCGATTGCTGGGTTGGAGGGTAGCTCTATT
>JAQQSY010008218.1:0-10010 GCA_028646535.1 Procyon lotor | reverse complement strand
ACTATCAACATTACAAAATCACCCACAATGGGGGCTTCGGTGAATGACAAAGCCTTCTCGTGCCTTTAAAATATAATTTAGTGGGTCAGACTTCATTCTCTCCAGGAGCCCCTACAGAATAAAGGAAACAACCCCACGTTCTTTAGTAGTTTGGAGACCTATCTCTTCTTAAAGTTTCACTTATTTGAGAGAGAGAGAGAACGTGCTTGAGCTCAAGAGCAGGGGAGGGGCAGAGGGAGCGGGAAGAGCAGATTCTACACCAAGCACAGAGCCCAACGTGGGGCTTGATCCACGACCTCCTTATCACAACCTGAGCCAAAACCAGGAGTCAGACACTCAAACAACTGTGCCAATCAGGCGCCCTGGGGACCTTTCTTACGTGATTATATTCTTTGTCCCAAACTGAACTGAACACTTTTTTTTTTTCACTTTAAGTAGCCTCCATGATGGGCATGGAGCCCAACACACAGCTTGAACTCACGACCCTGAGATCAAGACCAGATCTGAGATCAAGAGTCAAATACTTAACCTACTAAGCCCCAGGCACCCTGAACTGAACACTTTTTAAGAGCAAACACTGAACCCTCCTTCGCCTGGATCACCCCACAGTGTCCGACATGCACAGGGCTGTGTGTGGGTTTCCCGTGTGTTTGGGGATCCCTAGGGACGGGCTGTGGGGGCGAATGATGACCAGTGGGCAGGTGAGGGGCAAGGCTCAGCGGTCTCGGCAGGGGGATGGATGGCTCACCTGGCCAAAGGTGGCTCGGGCCTGCTCAAACCCTCCAACCTGCAGCCGCTTCTTGAAGAGGTCCAGGGGGTACGTGAGGGTCTTGCTGATGACACCGGCCCCACTGCCACATAGCAGGTTTTTGAGGTTCTCTGAACCAAAGTGGGATGGAAGGGGGAAATGAGGGAAGCACAATGGGGGATAGACAAGTTTAAGGTCAAGAGCTCTAAGCCTCCACCATGAAACTAAGACCAACCAGCATCCTAAATCTCTGAGCAGAACCACACACGGCCACTCTGGGCACGAATGGCAGTAAGGAGGGAATGGAAGTGGGAGCTTGCAGGCTCTGCGGTGTGACTCGGCTCGAGGCTTGGGAGGAAATAAATGCTGACGGTGCCACTGTGGGGGCGGGGGGGACACCAGAGCTGGAAGAAGGGGTCTGCCAGCGGCTGGCTTGGTTTGGTCAACGGCGTGACAGAGCAGGGTTCAGAGGACAGAGGTGTCCTAGCCTCTGAGAGGAAGGCCTTAGCTCCTCCAAGGATCAGAAAGAGATGCTCTGGCGTGGGGGAGGGGGACAGCGGGGACCCGGATTCTCCCCGCGTGAGGGCTGTCTCACCGTTCTTCCTTCCCTCGGCGGGCAGGACCCACTCGTGCACGTGCTTCAAGGCGCTGTAAAAGGAGAACTGGAACCCGGCGTAGGGGAAGATGGCGATCAAGGTGGGGTTCAAGCCTTTGTAGAAAACCAAGGGGCCTTCGGTCCGGTACATGGTCGCCACGGCTTCTCGCAGGGTCTTATACACCTGGACGGCACACAGGCAGCACGAGCGAGTGCGCGGGGGCGATCTGGCCCCCGAACATAGCCCACCACGCGCACCTCCCCCTCGGCTAAAATCCCAGCTGCCGGGAGCAGGACCTCTCCTGCCGAGGGCACAAAGAAAACGCTGGACCAAAGTCCCAGGGTGGGGGCTTCCAGCAGCTCCTCTGCTAGCTATTTACAAGACCAGCATGTCCACCCAACCACAGCACATGTCCGAGCACAGCTGCCACTGCATCCCGGGACACGGCAGAGACGCAACGTCCACCCTCCCCTCGGGTGACTGGTCACACACACGCCGACACCCTGGTTCCGCAGGACACAGAGCAGCCGCTGAAACGGGATCAGGCCATCTGCACAATGGATCGGGAATAATCCACCAAACACAAAGCTGAATGAGCCCAGAGAGAGGCTGAAGAGCGGGTTTAGTGCTTGTGGAAGAACAAAGTAGGCAGGGACTACCCCCAGGTATACTCGAGAAACAAGGAAGGGCGAGTGCGACTCTCACCATTTTATGCTAGTGGATTTTTTGCCATGTGCACATATTTAACCTTGTGTAATCTGTCAACGGGCGATCTCCACGCAGGGAGACCAGAGGGCACTGGTTTTCCTTAGTACCCTTCCATCCGACACTTTGTTCGCAGGGGACCAGAAGGGCTGTGGGCGTGGTGATGAGGGAGGTACTCTGCGCGGAGAAGGGAGGACCCCAGCTACCCCTCACCTCTTGGCTCCCAGACGCTGGCAGCCACACGGAAGGATGTCACCCTGGAGACCTCCAAGAAAGGGCCAGGACTCAGAGGAAGGCCACTGGGCAACAAGCCTGCCCTGTAACCACAGCCCCACTCTGCTTCTCTGTGCCCCCTTTAACACCAGGCTGGCAGCCAAGGGTCACGAGCCATCTGAGGAAAGGAGACCAGGGCGCCTGGCTGGCTCACACGACTCCTGATTGCAGGATCATCAGTTTGAGCCCCATGGTGGTTACAAAAAACCAAAACCAAAAACCAAAAAAATCCCCAGAGACCAAGGTGATCAACGGGGGGGTGGGAGGGGGCACAGAAATCATCTGGAAGGAAGAGATAGTGTAGACAGAAGAAGGAAACTAAAGGAAACAGAGGCCAACCACAAAATTGGAATTGATATTCTCAGATCACAGAGAAGGCATCACCTCCGTGATAAAAGGAAAGGGTCTATTTTAAAAAGAAGTAAGATTCAGAGGGCAAAACAAACTCTTGAGGGGAAAAAAATCTTTGTGAGGGGTGCCTGGGTGGCTCAGTCGTTAAGCGTCTGCCTTCAGCTCAGGTCATGATCTCAGGGTCCTGGGATCGAGCCCCACATCAGGCTCCCTGCTCAGCGGGAAGCCTGCTTCTCCCTCCCCCTGCCTGCTGCTCCCCTTGCCTGTGCGGACACTTTCTGACAAACAAACAAACAAACAAATAAATAAATAAAATCTTTTAAGAATTAAAAACATCTGCTTTTCAAAAAACAGACTATAAGGACATGAAGGCAGCCACAGCCACAACTATAAGGACATGAAGGCAGCCACAGCCAGTGTGTAAAACTAAAACAATAAACCACCAAAAAAATAGGGGCACCTGGGTGGCTCAGTGGGTTAAAGCCTCTGCCTTTGGCTCAGGTCATGATCCCAAAGTCCTGGGATTGAGCCCCACATCGGGCTCTCTGCTCAGCAGGGAGCCTGCCTCCCCCTCCCCCCCGCCTGCCTGCCTACTTGTGATCTCTCTCTCTCTCTGACAAATAAATAAATAATCTTAAAAAATAATAATAATAAATAAACCACCAAAATGGGAAAACAACTTGAATAGACTGCTTTAGCCAAGAAGGTGCTCAGAGGGCAAATAAACACATAAAAAGACATTCAACAACCCTGTGGCAAAAATCATAATGAGATACACTATTCATATCTAGTAGAGTGGCTATAATTTAAAAGAATAAAATAAAAATAGGGGCGCCTGGGTGGCTGAGTTGGTTAAGCGCCCAACTCTTGGTTTCCGCTCAGGTCATGACTTTAGGGTCCTGAGACTGGGCCCTCCACACCCAGTGGGGACTCTGCTTGAGAGTCTTCCCCCCTGTGGCCCCCCCCCCGCTCACAGGCATACTCATTCTCTGTCTCTCTCAAATAAATCAATCAATCTTTAAAGAAGAATGAAATTGTGGCTGGAACTAGAGGTATTATGCTAAGTGAAATAAGTCAATCAGAAAAAGACAATTATCACATGATCTCACTGATATGTTAATTTAAGAAACAATGCAGAGGCTCATAGGGGAAGAGAGGGAAAAAAAATGAAACAAGAGGAAACCAGAGAGGGAGACAAACCATAAGAGACTCAATCATAGGGGCGCCTGGGTGGCTCAGTGGGTTAAAGCCTCTGCCTTCGGCTCAGGTCATGATCTCAAGATCCTGGGATCGAGAGCATCGGGCTCTCTGCTCGGCAGGGAGCCTGCTTCCTCCTCTCTCTCTGCCTGCCTCTCTGCCTACTTGTGATCTCTCTCTCTGTGTCAAATAAATAAATAAAATCTTAAAAAAAAAAAAAAAGAGAATCATAGGAAACAAACTGAGGGTTGCTGGAGGGAAGGGGAGTGGAGGGATGGGGTAACTGGGTGATAGGACATTGGGGAGGGTATGTGTTGTAATGAGCACTGGGTATTATGTAAGACTGATGAATCACAGACCTGTGTCCCTGAGACAAATAATACATTATGTTAGCTAATTGAATTTAAATTTAAAAAATTTAAAAATTCAACAAAGAATAAAATAAAAACAAAAACCAGGTAATAGTTAAGTACTGGTGAGGCTAAGAAACAACTGGAACTGTTGGTGGGAATGCAAGATGGCACCACCATGTGGGAAGCAGGCTTTTCTTCAGAAAATTAAATATTTCCACCATACAACTCAGCAAGCCCATCCCCAGGTATTCACCCAAGAAACAAAACGTCCACAAAATAATCTGTTGTGGTTTTGTTATTGTTGTTGCTGTTTTTAAAGATTTATTCATTTGAAAGGGAGAGAGAGCACAAGCAGGGGGAAAGGCAGAGACAGAGGGACAAGCAGGCTCCCCGCTGAGCAGAGAGCCTGATACGGGGCTGGATCCCAGGACCCTGAGACCATGACCTGAGCTGAAGGCAGAGGCTTCAACCCACTGAGCCACCCAGGTGCCCCTCTTGTGTTGTTTTTTTTTTTTTTAAGGATTTTATTTATCTATCTGACAAAGAGAGAGAGACACACCGAGAGGGGGAATACAAGCAGGGGGAGTGGGAGAGGGGGAAGCAGGCTTCCTGTCCAGCAGAGAACCCGATGTGGGGCTGGATCCCAGGACCCTGGGATCATGACCTGAGCCAAAGGCACACGCCTAACGACAGAGTCATCTAGGTGCCCCTCACACAATAATCTGTATGTGAATATTCACAGTGGTTTTACTCATAATTACCAAAAAACTGGAGACTATGCCTGACATTGTCTAACTAACAAACATGGTAGGGCCACGTGACAGAATACTATGCAGCAAGGAAAAGGAACCAACCACTCACTCGTGGGGCATGGATGAGTCTCAAGGGCGGACGCCAAGGAAGGGTGCCTACTCCAACAACTACGTAAGACGGAATTCCCTGTGTGTAACATTCTGAAAAAGGCAAAACTTCAGACAGACGACAGACCAGTGGTTTACAGAGGCTGGCAATGGAGAGAGACTGACTAAAAAGTGGCAAGAGGACATTTTGGGGGTGATGGAACTTTTGTTTTACATCTTGATTGTAGTAGTGGTTATGTGACCTGTTTGCATTCGTCAAAAGTCACAAAGGGGCACCTGGGTGGCTCAATTGGTTAAGCATCTGACTTGGGTTTGGGTCATGATCTCAGAGCCCTGGGATGAGGCCCCATGTCGGGCTCCACACTCAGGAGAGTCTGCTTGTCCCTCTGCCCCTTCTCCCACCCCTACTTGTGCGCGTGCACGCTCTCTCTCTCAAATAAATAAATTCTTAAAAAAAGAAAAGTCAGGGGCGCCTGGGTGGCTCAGTCGTTAGGTGTCTGCCTTCGGCCCAGGTCAGATCCCAGGGGCCTGGGATCGAGCCCCGCATCGGGTTCTCTGCTCTGCAGGAAGCCTGCTTCTCCTGCTGCCATTCCCTCTGCTTGTGTTCCCTCTCTCGCTGTGTTTCTCTCTGTCAAATAAATAAAATCTTAAAAAAAAAAGAAAAAAGAAAAAAGAAAAGTCAGACGGCTATATACTAAAAAGAGTCAATTTTACTGTGTATGTAAGCTACACTTTAATAAACTAGAGTAAAGCAAATCAGAGCTCTTAGGAACTAACATACATCAGCAAATATTTTTTAAATTCGTTAGAGGCCCCAAACAATAAAAGCAAGGAAACCTCCCAGAAAGTAGGACAGAAAAACAGAGAGCTAAACAATAGTAGAGAAAAGATAAGTCAACCAGAGGATAGACCCAGGATGTCCAATATCCAACGGACATGAATTACTAAAGAAAGAAAAGAAGAAGACAAAAAACACCACCACCAGAAAGTAACAATTGTGAATAAATCATCCATGACCATTTTCTAGGCAGGAGGAACCAACAGGAGTGTCCGGACTAAAGGGTCCAGAAGTGCCCACCACAATGAATTAAAGAGACATGGACCCGTGCACACCACTGGTAAAATCTCTAGAATGCCAAGAATCAAGAAGGGATCCTGAGAGTTCCCAAGGCAGGAGGGGTGATAGTTTCATATAAAGGATCTTTTTTTTTTTTTTAAAGATTTTATTTATTTATTTGAAAGAGATCACAAGTAGGCAGAGAGGCAGGCAGAGAGAGAAGGGGTCTGCTTCAGGACCCTCATATAAAGGATCATTAATCAGAGTGGTTCTGGACTTCTCTACAGCAACATGGAGAACTACCCAGAATTCTATACCCAAATCATGAGTCAAATGTTAAGTAGGGTCAAATAAAGGCATTTTCTACCCAGGCTTCTCTAAAGAAGTTGAATCTCCAGGGGCACCTGGGTGGCTAAGTGGGTTAAGCCTCTCTGCCTTTGGCTCGGGTTGTGATCTCAGGGTCCTGGGATCAAGCCCCGCATCGGGCTCTCTGCTCAGCAGGGAGCCTGCTTCCCCCTCTCTCTCTGCCTACTTGTGATCTCTCTCTCTGTCAAATAAATAAATAAAATCTTTAAAAAAAAAAAGAAAAAAGCTGTATCTCCAGTATATCTCCACCAAAATGAGGGATTAATCAAGAAAGAGAAGACATAGGACCCAACAAGAGAATTCCTAACAGGACAGCTAGTTGTGGAGCAAAACCATACCATCCTTCACCATACTGAAGCCAGAGGGTGAAGGCTGCCAGAGCTGGGGGCTCCAGGAGAGGCTCCCTAGTAACATGGGCCTGATGATCACAGGCTGACCCCATCAAGACTGAGGGCGCCTTGGTGCCTCAGTTGGTTAAGTGACTGCCTTTGGCTCGGGTCATGATCAAGCTAGTTAAGCTTCTGCCTTCAGCTCAGGTCATGATCCCAAGGTCCTGGGATGGAGCCCTGCATCATGCTCCCTGCTCAGCGGGAAGCCTGCTTTTCCCTCTCCTCTCCACTCGTGCTATGTCTGTCTCTCAAATAAATAAGTACAATCTTTAAAATGTTTCTTAATCAGGGGTGCGTGGTGGCTTAGTATGTTGAGCACCTGACTCTTGGTTTAGGCTCAGGTCATGATCTCAGGCTTGTGACATTGAGGTCTGCATCAGGGTTCCTCACTTAGTATGGAGGCTGCTTGAGATCCTCTCTCCCTTTCCCTCTGCCCCTCCCCCTGCTTGTGTGCAAGCGCTCTCTAAATAAGTAAAATCTTTAAAACGTTTTTTTTTTTAAGATTTTATTTATTTGACAGAGAGAAACACAGCGAGAGAGGGAACACAAGCAGAGGGAATGGTAGTGGGAGAAGCAGGCTCCCTGCTGAGCAAGGAGCCCGATGCGGGGCTCGATCCCAGGACCCCGGGATCATGACCTGAGCCGAAGGCAGACGCTTAACGACTGAGCCACCCAGGCACCCCTAAAACGTTTTTTAATCAGTGACCTATAAGGTGTATAAAGGTTAAAAAGACTGGTGGTTCTGCATGAATTACAACAAACACTACCAGCCACCCCCCGATTCCAGTCCCCAGAGGCAACCACTTTTAATACTTGTGGTTCTTTCCTCCATTACTTAACTTCCTAATTTTTAGTAATATGCTTACGCTACTAAGTGGTCTTTCTTTTTCTTCCTAAGTTTTAAATTATAGGCATTAGCTATTGATGGCCACCGTGGAAGATGAGAGTTTACCTCTTTTACCACCCCTCTCAGGCAAGCTCTGGCTTGCACTTCCTCTGATTTCAATATAACTGATTTATAGATTTTGGCTAAAGCAATACTGAGTGTCTGTGCTGTTATGATTATGTAAATGTTACTGCTGAGCCTTGAAATACATCATGATTACATTTTCTCGTACATCTGTCTTGCCTGAAGTTAGTGGTTGCCTTGTATTTTATTTGTTTAGCTTTCTGCACGCTTATCACAAAGTTAACCTCAAACCGTCTTTTTTTTTTTTTTTTTTTAAGATTTATTTATTTATTTGACAGAGAGAGCGAGCGAGCGAGAGTGAGAGCACACAAGCAGGAAGAGTAGATGAGGGAGAAGCAGGCTCCCCGCTGAGCAGGGAGCTCGATTAGAGACTCGATCCCAGGACCCTGGGATCATGACCTGAGCCAAAGGCAGACACTTAACTAGCTGAGCCACCCAGGTACCGCTAAGAAACATTTTAAAGGTGAGGACTGACCCCCACGGCTGCTACTGATATACAGAAGGTGGAGGGTCTACAGCTTTTAAACAGATCCCTTCCACTCACTTTTGCATACAATTTCCTGATCATTCCAGAATCTAGAATCCCTGTCTCAATCATCTAAGCCAGAAAGGTAATAGGTGATTCTCTTTTCTCACACCTTTTTCTTCTCACAGATCTCTTTTCAAAATTTATTACTGAAGTATAATTGACAATGTTATATTAGTTTCAGGTGTACCTTCTCATAGATTTTATTTTTTTAACTAAAGGCTGGGAAGTCACGGAAGAGGACTCCAACAACCCAGAGCAGAGAAGCCGATGGCGTACCAGCACTCATTTTTTTCATCCCCGCAGCCACCATTTTGCTGACAGCTGTCTGTCTTCTCCAACTACAAACACCCTTTCCCCTCCATCTCTCTGCTCAGTGCCTAGGGCCCCTCAACTCATTTCACCACCAGGACAAAGCTCTATTTCCCACTAAAGTGCCATACAGAAGGATCTAGCTCTCACACCCCATCTGTTTGCTTGCAGATCGTTCCCAGGACACTTTGCCCTTCTAAACCCAAAAAGCCATCAGGATGTCTCCTACACAAAAGGGCTCCACCAGCTCAGGATCTCCACCCCGGGTAAATGAACTGAACCCAAACCACAGTTATTCTAAAGCACATCAAATTCTTAAGCAGTGTCATTTCCCACCAAAATACCCTAAAGCAGAAAGGAGACAGAAAAATTACTCTGTTCTTTGTTGAGTATGCACATGTGTGCTCACATACGCACACTGCTATTCTTATGTATGTCCAGGAAACAAAGATCATGGTGGGGAGGTCTATTTCAGGATTTAATCCCTCAGTAAGTTCTTCCTGGAATCTGACTCAATTATCCCATTTCTTCTATCCATTCTTTGTAGAAACCAAAAACCCTCTCACAACAACCCAGAAATAGGATCTCAAGTCTCACTCTCCCGAACGCCTCTACTGTCCAGCCTATTGCTCTTGCCTTGCTCTGTTTCCCACCTGTAGGTTCTGTTCCCGGGGTGGGGCTGCGAGCACCCAGCATGGTGCTCAGCACAGTTACGGGTCTTACAAACGGACCGACACAGGGGATGCAAACCCCAGCAAGCCTGGCGGTTCTGTTCCCTCTAAGGAAAAGAGCCGCAAGTCCTGGAACGCCTTCTGTTATGCGGGCAGCCCCTCTCTGGCCCAGCCACTCACCTTGGGCTCACCCTGAGCGGCAAAGCGAGTGCGCAGCACGTCCACGGGGTGCATGGCCAGGGTGGCGGCGCTGGCCGACAGGCCGCCACAAACAAAGTGCACGGAGAAGTCGCGGGCATCGTACGTGGTGGCTCTGTGCACCAGCTCAGTCAGCAGTTCGAACGACAGAAACTACAAGAGCACGTGACAAAGTCATTGACAACTCCCCCCGCCCCCATTCACCACCATGACCCAGGTGGGGCCCAGCCCAGTTCTGCAGACAAGGGAACACTTCCTGAGCGGATACGATAAACATTTAATTTTGTGCAAAGCGCAGATGGCATTTTGCACTCTGAGTAGGACCAAATATCCAGCAGGTTAGGAAAATAAATGAGGAAAATTTTGTATCAGAAAGTTCTACTCAGGGGTGGGGTGGCTCTGGTGGTGAGACTTTGGCTCAGGTCATGTGATCCCAGC
>JAQQSY010008217.1:0-10010 GCA_028646535.1 Procyon lotor | reverse complement strand
CCACAAAGGACAAGTGGCTGAGGAAAAAGTACATGGGAGTGTGAAGTTGAGAGCTGACCTGAACCACTGCAATCATGCCTAGATTTCCCATGACTGTGACTCCATAGATGAGAAGGAACACCAGGAAGAGGAAGACTTTCAGCTCAGGGGCATCTGTTAATCCAAGAAGAATGAACTCTGTCATAGAGGTGCAGTTTTCCTTCTCCATGTTCCCACTTTATTGAGGTTGGAGAAAAATATTAATAATTACTCTCCATTATATGATCCCAAATTTATTTTTTGACTGTCTCCTAAGAAAAGACATGATAACAAGTATAATAGTTCATGTTTTCAGTGAAGTAATAGGATATTGCTTTTCTGACATTTAGGAAATTTGAAGACATTGTGGCAAAGATGCCCAAGATACCAGTTTAATTCACAGATCGTACAAAAACATTCCCATCCATAGCAGCTTACATGATTCCTTAAACGAGGCCTACAGAATTCAGAACTTGGAACTGAATCATTGGAAAGACATCAAACGTGATTTAATTAGCCATATTGTTTTATGAAATTCAAATCCCTCTTGCCTGGCAGAATGTTTAATGAGTACTGGAAATACTGAGATCTCAGGAAATAATTTTTTAAAAAACACAGAATTCTTCTCTGTTTTCCACTGAAATGATGAAAAGTCTATGTACTTAAGATTGTTAATTCACAAGTGTTCAATTTTTATCATTATTTTTTAGATGAAGTAGCTTTTATTATGCATACTAGCATTTTTTCTATAAAATTAACATAGTGATTTTGTTAATTTTGCTTTTCAAATGCCAGCCATTGTTCAGGGAATTGGTCCTGGATTCAAACTTTCTATAACTATGACTCTGAAGCCTTTTATAATGACCTCTATGACAAATACATTCACTGCTTTAAATCTATTTGAAGAACTAATCATAGATGTACATATGAAAGTATTAAATATTTGAAGCTGCATTGCAGTATTATTTATGATAGTAAACTCAGAAATAAAGTGTCAAGCTAGAGGGAAATGGTCAAAGCTATGGTACTTATGTCTTATGGAGAACTATGCAGCTATTAAGGGGATATTTTTGAAGAACATTTAATGACCTGACACATAACTATGATAAGATGATAAGTTAAAAAACAGTAAACCAGATGGCATACCTAGAACATTATATATGTACACATAAGTTGCTTTGCATATTTAACCCTCATGAAATCCATGAAAAGTAAAAATTTTATTCTAATCATTTGGAAAAAAATATAGAAACTTACCTTAATCCATGACATGGAAATACATTGATTATTCCTGGAGGAAACAGAGTCTACACTAAAATTCAACGTGACCAGGTATCTCCTCCTTTTTTTTCAAATGATTTCAAAGAGGTAAAGCATATGTACCTTAAGAAATCCCAGTTTGAAAACAAATAATTATTCTGATAATATGATTTTCTCTCTTCAATAGCCAATAAAAGGCAGTTGTCTCTGACTTCAATGTAGTATATAATTTTGAAAACCTTGCCTAATTTCAAGACTTAAGGTGAAACATCAGGCTGTTGGTTATTTATAGAGAAATCCTTAACCCGGAGAGATTTTGATCCCTCCTGACATATGGCTCTCTGAAGACGTTATTGGTTGTGACACAAGAAAGGAGTGCTAGTGACATCTAGTGGCTAGAGGCCAGGGATGCTACTAAACATGCTAAGATGCACAAGGCAGCCCCAAACCTTACCTCCACTCACACACATACAAACACATGCAAACACAAAAATAGTATGTGGTTCAAAAGGTCCATAGTACCAAGGCTGAGACACCTGCTATGGAAAGAAATTTCTAAGTCTGGTGCCCAAGACCAAAATAATTCCTCTCCTTTCTGCTTCAGAGGTGGTCCCTACATCTATGTCCCTCCACAAGCAGTCCTGAGGGCCCCTTCCTGCAGCTCTCAGCATCAGAGTGATGCTGGCCTGCACGACAATCTCAAACCAGGGCTGAGGGTAAGGGAATGAGGAAAAAAGAAGAGACAAAGAGACAAAGTATGGGGGCGAGAGGAACACAAAGGATGATGTCCAGATTGTGTTCAGCTTTACTCAAGAGTGCACCTTCTTATATAGTGAAAAACAAGTCCAGGAGTCAGGTAGCACACGTTGTACCTCTAGGAATTTGTTATCATATCAATACAAACTTCCCTTTATCACAGGCCCCAGGAAATCAGGGTAATCATCTACTCTAAAGACTACTTAAAATTAGAAAGACTGATTTACATGCCTATGCCTCAGAGTTTAGTGATATAATCAATGATGATCTGCGCAGCTTGTCCTTCAAGGAGATAAGGTCAGTCACAGACCAGCATGCCTCAAGGCCCTTTGTCGAGCCCATTCTCCAGTGCCTGCTTTCCGCCCTTTTGGGCAGGGGTCACGAGTCCGGGCTCAACAGGTCCTTTTAGCAGCTAGCCAGCGGCTGACCACAAGTGACAGTGAGGGGAATCTCCGTGCAGTCTTTGCCAGGTTCCATGGATGGAGTCAGTGTGAGCAAGGGGCAAGAGGAAAGGGGAGACCAAGCATTTTTCCTAACTTGCTTACACCCTTTTCCCTCTTATTCCAGCACCTGTTACAAGGTATTTGGTCATTCAGATTAGACTGTTTCCATGCCCCATTGAGATTGTTTCTCAATACACAAAGGAAAAAAATGTTTTCATAAAGGAGTAATCCAAACACAGCATTTATTAAAATACTCTCTAATTAAGAAAGAACAAAACACAAGTTTTTAAAAATATGTTTAATACTACTGTCCTCCTCTACAATTTCTCTTTCTCATAGGAAATGAGAAAACCTGGCTATAATAACTTACCTTATGAGAAAAAAAAAAGAGAAAAGTCTTCCAGCTCCCAGAAAATAATATTTAAATATCCATCCCCAAGAAAAGAGAGTGGAGTGCAACTAACCCATATGTAAATATTGCTTCCTCCGTTTCTGAAGGTCCTATCATGGAAAGGCTTTATGT
The DNA here is from genome assembly GCA_028646535.1 of Procyon lotor. Taxonomy (NCBI): domain Eukaryota; kingdom Metazoa; phylum Chordata; class Mammalia; order Carnivora; family Procyonidae; genus Procyon; species Procyon lotor. The sequence continues at coordinate 7,010 of JAQQSY010008217.1, read as the reverse complement.
TTTTGTGTGTATGTATCTCTGGGACTCATGTTCCTTAAGCTCCCCAAAATAATCACTGATCTCTGTGGGATATAAATGAGATATCAAGAAAACCATACTATCCTGAGACTCAAACAACTAATGACCTCTATGAAGTATAAACAAGGAGAAAAGCTACCCCAGCTTGGTACATATTATAATCCAATAAGGTTCCTTCCAGAGTTCATAATAAATTGTAGAACAGTGTATGCTGCATCCAAGCACTGCCCTGAGAACCGGGGATCATGCTGTAATTATGAAATATATGAATAGGCCCTATAAACTTTGCCTGTGCTGTACTCAAAAGCTCTTTCCTGGAAGGCTTGGGGTCTGAAGTCAAACCAGAATTCTGCCAAATACCAGAAACAGGTGGGAATAACAAGTCTCCTTTACTGAGAATAGCAATGAATGTTCACATACACTGATCACTTTCTATATCTTAGGTACTTTTCTGAAGACAACTATTAACACATTTTATCTTTATAAAAACAAAAGAGATCAGTACAGTTATGCACATTTACAATAAGGTGGCTGAGGCACAGACTGTTGTAAGTTGCCCAAAGTCACACCCAAGATCACCGATAAAATGACCCTATGCTGGTTTTTGATCTGTGCCACCAATACGACCGTGTGAGGAAGAGCAGAGCTTCTGACAATGCCGGGATGGCATCTCCTTGCTGGATACCAGAGGCCATTACACAGGATTGGCTCAAGGATTTCCCCCAGCTCTGCTCCTTTCCTGGCTGTAGAATGCCTCCTAAACCAACAGGCTGCAAACCACTGCCTGTGTTTGTATTCTTGCACATAATCACACATTTCAAGAACTCCATGGGTGTGATTAGTTCCAGATAATCAGTTTTCAAGTTTTCATTATCTTACATGCATTTTCCAAAAATGGATTCATCTGATAATCCCCTGGGTTGAGGTATGTTTCTGAGTGTCTTTTCCACCTACTATGCATGCGCTGTTGTCTCCTAAAACTCTGTCCATCCTGTCATCCAAAGCCAAGTTCAAAAAATATCCATTTTTAAAGCATTAGTCTAAAAACCCCAAAATGGACTTGAACTTTATTTTCTTTCGAAAACCATGGCCTCTTTCCTCACTGCCTTACTATCAATACTGGATTTTGTATTCTTTGAAGATGGAGACTGTGTTTCATTTTAACTACTACTTGTGCTTTTATGAGATAAATTCACATGTTTATGGAGAGCCGAGTCTACTTCCAGTGTGTTATAAGAAAGGGGAATGAAATTAATGTTTATTGAGATTATACAAAGTATTCCACATGATGTCTATATTATCTTTTAGTCTTCACAATCAGATTGGGAGCCAGCTTATGTTACAATTTTGTAGATTAAAAACCAAAGATGAGAGATTGCTCATTTTTTTTCCAGCACAAGAGACAAGGGTAGTCTCTTTGAATCAGAATCCCACATCCTTCCCATTGTACATTAACTCTTCATTAATTTTAAAGATACCTTTACGATCAACCTTTATGGGCACACTGTATTTACATCTCAAGGATAAATGTTACTAAAATATTATGCTCAAAAAGAAAAGACTTTAGTGTCCATTAACTTGCTGAATGTACCCTTGACATCCTTATTCCTCAGACTGTAGATCAGGGGATTCAACATGGGGATCACCACTGTGTAAAACACAGATGCCACTTTGACTGTATGCCTGGAGTTCTTGGAGTTAGGCACACAGTAGAGGAAGAGGATGGTCCCATGGAAGATGGTGATGGCGGTCAGATGGGAGGCACAGGTGGAGAAGGCTTTGCGGCGACCACTGGCAGAAGGCATCTTGAGGATGGTGACAATGATAAATACGTAAGACAAGAGAATGATGAGCAGTGTGCTGACCTCATTAAAGGTGGCAAAAATGAAGAGCAGAAGCTGGCTGATATAAGTATCAGAGCAAGATAGGGAGAGCAATGCAGAGAACTCACAGAAGAAGTGATTGATTGTGTTGAAACCTTGAAAAGATAATTTGATAGCAGAGTATGTGAGTATCAAGGAGCATGCTACTCCCCATGTATACGATCCAGCCACTAGCATGGTACAGAGCTTCTGGGACATAGCAACTGTGTAGAGCAGAGGGTTGCAAATGGCCACAAAGCGGTCATAGGCCATCACAGCTAATAGAAAGGATTCAGTTACCACAAAGGTACAAAAGAGAAAGAATTGTACTACACATCCTGGAAATGAAATGGTTCTGTCTTCTACAGCCAGGTTTTCCAGGGCTTTGGGAGCAATGACGGAGGAGTAGCAGAAATCCACAAATGAGAGGTGACTGAGGAAGAAGTACATGGGGGTGTGCAATTTGGGGTTAATCTTGATTATAACTATCATCCCAATATTCCCTACAACGGTGACACTATAGATGGTCAGAAAAATCAAGAAGAGGGGGACTTGCAGCTCTGGATAATCTGAGAAGCCCAGGAGAGTGAATGTAGCCCCACTTTTATTTCTCTCTGATGGTAACATGATGGTTTCTACTTGTCAGAATATGAATTGGTCCTGAAAACAAAAATATTAAGGAGAATGAGGATATGAGAAGTTTGCTTAGCTACCTCTTAGCAAGAGTGGAAGAGGAAGCAAAATATCTTTTCACAATTTCTCTATGCTATGTGTTTATTATGCAAGATATGCTAAATGTCTAAGATTTTAAAACATGAAAATCATTTTTAAAATTTTCCTTAAGTAAAAAAGCAATACAATTACTGATTTAAAAATGTGTAAGTTCTCAACTGTAATGTTTAATATTTACAAGGAAGAATATGAGATAAAGGGATTTATGGTTATTTTAAATTTCAACTCCCCTTGAACATTATAAGTTCATAAACTGGCTAGTATGACTATCATAATATAATGATTGATTATGGTAGTCTTAAGAACAGTACAAAATGAAAAATTTCAAAAAAAATTAATTTTTTTGTCAAAGGTTCATATTGTGACATTAAGAATAAACACTCTTTGACCTTGACCATAGGAACTTCTTGCAAGACACATCTGTAAAGGCAAGGGAAACAAAAGCAAAAATGAACTACTGGGACTTCATAAAAATCTTCTGCACAGCAAAGGAAACAGTCAACTAAACTAAAAAGGAGCCTACAGAATTGGAGAAGATATTTGCAAATGACATAACAGATAAAGGGCTGGTATCCAAGATCTATAAAAAACTTCTCAAACTTAACACCCAAAAAAACAAATAATCCAGTCAACAAATGGGCAGAAGACATGAACAGATACTTCTCCAAAGAAGAAATATAAATGGCTAGCAGACACATGAAAAAATGCTCCACAGCACTTGCCATCATGAAAATACAAATTGAAACCACGATGAGAGAGGGACACATATACCCCAATGTTCATAGCATCAGTGTCCACAATACTCAAACTGTGGAAGGAGCTGAGATGTCCTTCAGCTAATGAATAGATAAAGAAAATGTGGTTCATATATACAATGGAATATTATTCAGCCATCAGAAAGGATGTGTACCTACCATTTGCATCGACATGGATGGAACTGGGGAGGATTAAACTATATGAAATAAGTCAAGCAGAGAAAGACAATTGGTTTCACTCACATGTGGAATATAAGGAAGAGCAGAGAGGACCATAGGGGAAGGGAGTGAAAACTGAATGTGAAGAAATCAGAGAGGGAGACCGACCATGAGACTCTGGACTCCAGGAAACAAACTGAGGGTTGCAGAAAGAAGGGATGTGTAGAGATGGGGTAACTAGGTGGTGGGCATTAAGGAGGGCAAGTGATCTGATGAGCACTGGGTGTTAAGCAACTAATGAATCATTGAACACTACACAAAAAGTTGATGATGGCCAATATGTTAGCTAATTGAACTTAAATTAAAAAAAATAGGAATAAACACCCCTAACAGTTTATACTTGTGCCTTTATTTTAAGTTTCATATAACACTTTAATCTTTTTCTTTCTGACTCAGTAAATATCAAAATAAATCTTAATTAGTTTTTTCAGAATAATCCTCTCACCTACTGGGCTCCTGCCATCCTTCTGCATTGTTTGATGAATGAATAATAAAAGTAGAATAGTTGATAAATATAATCATGTCTACTTTCTTAGTCTAGAGGTAACAAAACAGAAGCTGGAGAGGTGTGCCTGGGTGGTTCAGTGGGTTAAAGCCTCTGTCTTCAGCTCAGGTCATGATCTCAGGGTCCTAGGATCGAGCCCCGCATCTGCCTCTCTGCTCAGCAGGGAGTCTGTTTCCCCCTCTCTCTGCCTGCATCTCTGCCTACATGTGATCTCTCTCTGTGTCAAATAAATGAATAAAATCTTAAAAAAAAAAAAAAAAAGAACAGAACCTGGAGAAACCTTGACTTTCCCAATAGCCTGTAAATAAAGATCAATCTACATATCTGCAACTAGAGCCCTGATTGGAATCCTAGCCATGTGTCCATTCTTCCACATCAGGCTCTGACCCATGCTCTAGGTCTAGATAGTAAGATATTTCCTTTATTAATGATCATACCTGTAATTTGACAAACCAGAGTCTCTGGACCTATGGGAGAGGGTCTGCTGACAGTATTCAGACAACAGAGCTGCACTAGAAAACAGCATCAAGAAGAAACGAGAATGGGTTTTAGGGAAATGTTCTCTCCCAGAAATAAGTAAGTTTAGTAAAGGCAGAATTAGAAACTTCCCTTGCCTAGGACTCTCTCTCTCTCTCTCTCCTCATCTCTCCTCTCCCTTCAAGATACGGAGGATATTCATTCTGTCCCAATATTATTTGTTAAGAGGAATCTTTAAAGCCTGAGGTAGTAATGCAGTGGGAAGACATTTTAGAAGATAGTGATAGTAATACAAAAGAATCATCATATTTCTCCAGTTGGTGCTCAAAACTCTTGACATCCTACCATACCAGGAAACTAATTTTTTTTAAGATTTCCTTTATTTATTTATTTGAGAGGCAGGGAAAGTGGAAGAGCAAAGAGAGAGGGAGAAGCAGATTCAGCTGAGTGTGGGGTCCGACTCAGGGCTTGATCGTGACCTGAGCTGAAATCAAGAGTCAGATGCTCAATTAGCTGAGCCACCCAGGGGCCCCATATCAGGAAACTCTTAATCTTCTCTCTGGTAAGGTTATCTCTGGCCCCACAACCCAAGAAATGGATTTAAATGGCCCATCAATAAAGATGTCAGATCGTATTCAAGACTGAGAACTCAATGACCCTCTGTCCCCACACTCATACATCTGAGTATCAAAGACAATCTATCATGAAGCCAGACACTCTAATTATCACATTTTTTTTTGCTTAATACAATATTCAACTCATCTAAAGCATTTAAGAATTTATTTTAAATTAACGTTACATTTAATGTGATGGTCCTTGTATCCCAAATGCGATTACTAAATTGTTGGTAAAAATTTTCTATATCACTGAATCTAGGAAACGTAACAGCTGTAATCTTCTTACCTGTTTTCCCCCATTTTGTTATAATTTCTGCTTAGACACATGTGTTTCCTATTTTATAATCTTAATTAAAGCTGCTCCCTTTCAATTTTTTTTTAACAAAAGAATCTGTTCCAACTCTGCTAGTTTCATTTTATTGAAATCTTCTCCATCCTACCATACCTATTTATTCAGTAATTTATAGAAATAAGACAATGTACATCCCCAAAGTTTGAGGACCTCTTCTATTCTCCCACCACAGGTACTCCTTGTTCATCTAAGCCAGGCCCTCTAATACAAAACTGTGTGAATAAATGCACTTTCTCTTCTTTGCATGTTTAGATATGTTACTTTTGCAGTGACTAAATATTTCTCAAGAACTGTCTAGATCTAAAAGGTAAATTCCCACCTCCCATGTTGTTTTATATATACCCTACACTAAAGTTAATACCAATCTGTCTCTAGAATCTTAAAACAAACCTGCCGATGGCGAATGTAGGGCCTCTCCTGGTTGAGACTGGTGGATATATTCTTATATCTATAGTACAACCTTTGAGATAGGAACTCTAGGGATTATTTCTTGCCCTATTCTCTTGAGGTCATGAAATTGACAATTAAAATTAATCGCCTTTCTCTGATGTAATTCTTAAAAACCTGGAGCAGCAAGGGGAGCATTTCATATAAAAACTTGTGTTTTATTTATTTTATTTTTGTTTTTTAAAGATTTTTTACTTATTTGAGAGAGAAAGAAGGAAAGCACAGAAGGCTAGTGAGAGAAAGAAGCAAACTTCCCAATGAGCTGAAAGCCCAACGTGGAGCTCAGTCCCAGGACCCTGAGATCATGACCTGATCCAAAGGCAGATGCTTAGCTAACTAAGCCACCCAGGCACCCCCACAATTTATATTTTAAAATCACTTCCTCAACCTCTGATTACTCCCATACCTTCCTACAATTATCAATATTACAGAATTATAAAAATCATCCTTATTAAATATTGAGTGACTACCATATGCTGGGCATCATCCACTCTGACCCTGTTGGAGAAGTGTGAAGATCCATCTTTTAGATCTTTATGATTCATTGAGAGTTAAAGCAGAAATATTTACAAAGTTAAGTTTTGAGTTGAGAAAATGATCTAGTCCCTTTGCGACCGTGTCCTATTCTATTATTCTTTCCCACCTCTGCTTCCTTCAGCTAGTCTGACCTCCTTGCTTTTGTTCCTTGCTTTTTTTTTTTTTTTTTAAAGAATATTACCCACTACTTCTCTATGGTCTTTTCTAATTGTGTTTCCTGCACACTAAATGCTTTCTCTTAAGTTTTTGTTTAAATGTACCTTTTCAGTGAAATCTTCCATGAACTTACTGTTTTCCTTCAGGAGCTACTCCATCACCCAACTGAGTGTTTAAAGTACTTCACATGGTTCAAGTATATTTTAACTCTTATTTATTTCCTTTATTGTATATTGTCTGTTTTCCCCTGCTAAGACAAAAGTTCCAGGAAAGCAGAGACCATTCATTGCTTTGTTCACTAATATATTCCAAGCTCCTAGGTGAATGATTAGC
>JAQQSY010008216.1:0-10012 GCA_028646535.1 Procyon lotor | reverse complement strand
AAGTACTCTGCTTTTAGAGGATCACATGTGCCGTGCCTATTAAATAACTTTGCTTGTACAGGTCATGCCTGCCTGGACTGGAAGAGCCCTCTGTGCACGGCAGGTTCTGGTTTACACTGGGAGTAGGAATAAGATATTTGTAGTTCCAAATATCATCTCTCTCCCCTGCTTTTGCTCTCTGGGTTAAACTCTACTTGGCTGAAAGAAGTGCTCCTGGATTGCTGAGCAGTCTTACAGGAGGTGGGTTAGGATGGAAAGATTGGTGGCCTGCTAATGTTTACCTACTTGTCCTAGTAGGGCAAGGTTAGGTAGTGCTTATGCCGCTACTATCAACCCAACTACTAATGGGGGCACTTCTTCAAAGAGCCCTTCTTTTCTTTCATCTCTTATCTACCAGCTTGGACTCCTGGGACTGCAGAGAGCAATGGACTAAGTTTCACACAGCAACTATGAGATAACAGTATTGGGGAGTTTACAGAAATTCTCTCCTAATCCAGACCACAAGTCATACAATGACTATCAACTAATTGGAAAAGTCGTTGGAAGAGTTGATGTGGTTCACCACAATAAATTATGGCTCAGACAAGGATATCACTTAGCTAGTGGCACGTCTGTCAAGCAAAATCACAGCAACAATTTATAAAAAACAAAAGCTTTAGAAATAACTGAAAGATTGGATGAACAATGTATTTCACTTAGAAAATAGTCTACCTTTAGCTTGAAGTATATAGTAAAATGTTTGAGTTGCCTATTTGTAGGTTTAATATATTATTACATGGTTAATATTTATTTGAAATATCACTTTTGCTTGCAACCAAGTGCTTCTACCTGATGAATTTTGCTGAAAAAGAAGGAAGATTTTTTTCATCCCAGCAGGTGGTATAAAGAGTTGACTTTTCAGTGAAAGTTTTAATTCTGGCAATGCATAGATAAAAGTCAAATTCTACTGACATTGGTGAACTTCTTCATCTTTTAACAATCTTGGCACTACTCTCCTTTCTGTGGCCTATCAAGGTTAATTTAACTTGTCTCTTGCTCAATCCAAAATGAATGAGAAGACAAAAAAAAAACCACATTTTTTTTTTTTTTAAATTAAATGTGAAGCCTAGACGTTGGTACAATTCAACTATGAATGAAGAAACCAGGGAAATGTTTCAGGCTTAAGTCAGCCTTAAATGAAAGACTTTTCATCACAAGTGTATCCTTCTTTGTAAGTAGCCCTTGCCTCGCCCTGGATGTGAAGACTAACACAGCTTAGATTTCACCTGTTGGGAAAACATTGCAGGTAGATACTTTGATCTTTAACTTCATTCCAGACATTTTCAAAAAGTAATCTTTCTGACATTAATTTTCCTTTTGAGGCTTATTCAACTAAGTGTTATGGTTAGATCCTATAGGCCATTAATTACTCATATTGAAGAGAAATATGGAAATGATAAATATAGTTAAATTTTTTCATGGCCATTCCTTAAGTAGATACTGTGGAGTATGGGTTTTCATTTTGTATTCCATCAAGTTCTCATGAAAATTTTTTAAGGGACACGGTGTAGACTAGAGAAATGCCAGTGGGTGGGTATGCAAGTCTTTGCCCCTTATCAGACATTGAATCTATTTTTATCTGTTTATATATGGGGGTTCCACAGGAGATTAAACAATATTTTACTTAATAGTCAAATATATATATATGTGTGTGTGGGTGTATATGTATACTCATATTCGTACGTGTGTATATATAATTTACGTTCAGTAAAATACATTCATTTGAATGTGCAGTTTGTGGATTTTGACAAATATATAACAACTATATGACAACCATCCTAATCATGATGAGCATTTCCATTACTTTCAAGTGCCCTCATAACCTTCACAGCCAATTGCTAGTGGCCCTGGCCTTAGCAAACACTGTTTACCATTCAGTTACTGCAGATTAGGTTTGCCTGTTCTAAAATTTTGTATAAATGAAATCAAACTGTATATACTTGTTTGTATCTGGCTTCTTTCTTTCAGCCATTTTTTTCAGATTAATCCAAGTTGTTGCATGTATCAGTAACTTTTTAAATAATACTGAATAAAATACTATTGTATGGATATACCACAATGTGTTTATCCATTAATTTTTTTTAATGGTCATCTGTGTTTCCAGTTTTTAGCTATTATGAGTCAAATTATAACTAACAATCATGTAAAAGTCTTGATATGGGGGGACTACTTTTTCACTTTTTTGTGGGTAAATACTTAGGAATGTAATGGCTGGGTTAAATGGTAATTATAGGTTTAATCTTCAGGAAACTGCTAAAATCACCATTTTCTAAAATGGTGATTCCATTTTATATTCCTACCAGTTCCAGCTGTTCCATGTTCTTCCCAAGATTTGATATTACAAGTCTTGTTAATTTTGGGGTCTGGAGTGACTCAGTCAGTTAAGCCTCTGACTCTTGGTTTCTGCTCAGGTCATGATCTCAGGGTCTTAAGATCAAGCCCTGCCTCAGGCTCTGCACTCATCTCAGAGTCTGCTTGGCGTTCTCTGCCTCCCTATCCCTCCCCCTCTACCCTCCTCCTGCACACGTGGGGTGGTGGTGGGGTGGTGTTTTAATTTATGCTTCCCTGATGACTAATGATATTGAACAACTTTTCATGGGCTCAATGCCCATTCATATGTCAAGCCTTATGAAGGGCCTTGTCAAATCTTTTGTTCAATTTTTTATTGGATTGTTGGTTTTCTTAATATGGAGTAGAGTTTTCTGTATATTTTGGATTTCAATCTCTTGTTATATATATGTATTATAAATATAGTCCCTAGTTTGTCATTGACTTTTCTTGTTCTGAAAGGTATCTTTCAAAGGGCAAAGACATTTAAAAGCCTACTTTATCATTTTTTTTTTCCTTTTTGGTGAATCCCTCCCTCCCTCCCTCCCTCCCTCCCTCCCTTCCTTCCTTCCTTCCTCCCAAGATTTTATTTATTTAAGAGAGAGTGAGAGTGCATGGGCAGGGGGGAAGGAGAGGAGAGGGAGAAACAGGCTTTGCACTGAGCTGGGAGCCCGACGCAAGGCTCTATCCCAGAATCCTGGGATCATGACCTGAATTGAAGGCAGACACTGAGCTGAATGAGCTACCCAGGTGCCCTGCCTTTTATTTTCTAAGCAGTTTTTGTTTGCCTTGAGGTGATGAAGATTTTTCTCCTATGTTTTCTTCTATGAGCTTTATAATTTTAGTTTTTATTTGTAGTTCAGTGATCTTAAGTTAAATTGGGGATATAATGTCAGGTAAAGGTCAAGTTTCTATTTTTTTCCCAAACAGATCCCTGTTTTCTAAAACCATCCTTAACTGTGTATGTGTGGGTCTGTTTTTTGGAGTTCCCATTTTTTTTTCATCTGCATAGTTATTTTTTCACCAATCCCATATTCTCTTGATTACCATAGCTTTATATGATGTTTTGAAATGAAGAAGTAAAGTTCCTCCAACTTTGTTATTTTTCAAAATTAGCTTGACTAGAATTAGCTTCAAAATTAGCTTGTTCTTTTTATTTCCATGTAGGTTTTAGAATCAGCATGCTAATTTCTTCAAAAAGGTTGCTGGGATTCTTTGGGATTGTATCACACCTATAGATCTTTTATTTATTCACATATTATTTTGGTGAGTATTGTTTACTTTTTTTTTAAAAAAGATTTTATTTATTTATTTGACAGAGAGATCACAAGTAGGCAGAGAGGCAGGCAGAGAGAAAGGGGGAAGCAGGCTTCCTGCTGAGCAGAGAGCCTGATGTGGGGCTCGATCCCAGGACCTTGAGACCATGACCTGAGCCGAAGGCAGAGGCTTAAACCCACTGAGACACCCAGCCGCCCCTATTGTTTAGTTTTTATAGATTCTAGTTTCTATCTGGCATTTCCTTTTTCTGAAAGATTTTCCTTTTCTGTTTTTTTATAGCGCAGATCTGTTGGTGATGAAGTCTCTTGGCTTCTCTTTGTCATAGTCTTTTTTGTACCTTTATTTTGAAGGATATTTTTGACAGATAAAATTTAGCTCTTAAGTATGTATGGTCTTTACTGTGGGCCCTGTGTGTTCGATGAAGACCTTCCACTCTGCCCACTGGAAACTCATATGTCATATCCTGCCCCCCCCACCCCCGACACCTCCCCCCATGTAAGCTCTGAGCATCAGCGACCCTACAGTTTCCTGGTACTTTCCTGTCTAGTAATTGTTCTTTGCCCAGCATCATATAGATAAGCCTAAGCAGGTACAGCTTGGTATTAAGCCAGATTTTCCAGGCTTGTATGAAGCTCTTTGGAGGTCTTGCTGTCTTTTCTGGTATTCAGCTCCATACATTCCAGTCCCCCACCTCCAAAATCCTCTCCTCAACTCTGTGAGATTGGGGAGTTCTTTTTAGATTCCTCTTCCCTGATCCATGGACTAGAAAGCGCATCCAGACAGAAAGCCTAGATTAGGACTCACCTGTTTTCCTACTTTTCATAATCACACTCCTGCCCTTCTTGTTGGAGTATATACTTTGTCCAGTTTTCTAGATGTTTATGGCAAGAGAGCAAGTCCCATGCCAGTTATTTTTATCATGATGAGAAGCAAAAATCTCTTTTAGAGGACCATTCTCCAGCTGAAAACCCTTGGAAACCACTCGCGTGTATCTATTTCTAAACTATATACACATGATTGATAGATTGAATTACATAAAATTACATAAATAAAACATTATTTTCTTTTTTTTTTTTAAACATTATTTTCTTAAAGAGATAGTTTGAACTGTAAAGAAATCACTGTCATATGTCCAGATGTTCTAGGAAGAAAGTTTTTGAATATGCTCCATTTCTGGATCACCACATCATAGTCCTGGTTTTACCATTTAATACTTGTATAATATGGAAGGAACTCATGGAATAAAAGAGAAACAAAGAGATATGGGCCTAAAGAACCATCTTGAAATAGATGCAGAATTTGTGTGTGCATATGATGTGGAGTTTGGAGACCTTGAGTGCTAAGGAAACACGTTGCAACTGGTAGTGCAGAATTAAATATTCTGGAAACCATTGGTGGAGCTATTTCGAGAAAATGATCCATTAATAAATTTGCTTCTGGACTCTTTTTTTTTCCTCTGATTTTAAGTGATCTTGTCAGTTGGAAACTCATTTGATGATGTAGTTGACCTTTAGTAAACCTCAGTGTACACACTAATGTATCAAAAGAATTGCTGGTAATGCATCCTGATGATAGATTAACACACCATAATATGCCACTGGAGTAGAGCTTTTATATACTATATTCCTCCAAAAGACTGTCCAGGGAATGATAAGTCCTGAAGATGATCCCATTTAATTACTCTGGAATGTGCAATGATACTATGAACCATTTTAATCTTTAGATGTAGGACAATTTGCAGATAGGCCTTGCATGATGGAATTGATATCTGTGGCCTCTAGAAAGACACTGTCCTTTTCCCTGGAGGTTTACAAGAGAAAGGGGCCAATTTTTAGAGTTAATCTAGCTTTGGATATTTTCAGTAATCAACTTGCATGGGTTCTATGCCTAGGAATGGATTGTGACCATATATCAAAAATGTTAAGCAGTTACTATTTAAATGGAGACTGACCAGACAATCATATATATTAGATGTTGTATAGAGTGTTAGTGTTATTCTATTTTTTAAGGTGTGTAGGATGAAGAAGTGGGGCTGACAAAATAATTGAGGAAGGAAGATTGCAGGTGACAAACAGATTTCATTTCATGCATCATTTCTGATAATTTGGTAGCAGTTACCTAACAGATTCTGAGGCAATAGCCAAGCTCTGCAGGAATATATGCCATGATCAATTAGTAATGACTGCTCTGGGTTTGGGTAGAGGAGAGGGAAGTGGAAGCACTTCTTCGAAGTAGAAGCTAAGATTGCTATGAACTGTATTATAAGACAAAACCATGAGTGCACGTGAGTATGGGGTCATAATGCTTTACTGTGCTTGAGAATTAAGCTCTAAAAATTTGATATGGGCCTGGGTAAGGGAAGTGACACATATATGTGCACTAGTGAGAGAAGATGAGAGAGAATGTGGATAGCTTTCTTGAGTGGAAAATGTCAGAGTGAAGTTTTAGACTTCCTTGGAGGTGATTTTTATCCATAGAAAAGGCTATTTTTGGCTGTTTTAAAAGCAATTCTAATTTTATTAAACTTATAAACTCAGGAAGTTTGTTTTTCATTACGATTCTTGGTTCATCTTTGTTTATAAGTCTAGCAAAATAGGATGATCATTTTGATTAGATGGGTTTCATTTACAAACTTGGCCTATTATGCCTCAAATATTTTAAACTTCATTTATTTCATTGTAAACAGTTCAAATGTATGACTAACAACCAAAATATTCCTATACACCTAAACAATTTTAGAAAAACTAATGCATATGGTGAATCTAAAACTTTTGTCAAGAATAAATACCATTATACTTTTCAAACAAATCGCAAGTCTAAGATCAATTACTCCACAAACACAGGGCTTATCTATTAGATCCTTTAAAGTATCAAATTCTTTTAAACATTTAGAGGCAATTTAAATATAAAATATAGGCTCCCAAGTTCAAGTTTAGTTGCTAGTTTATCACTTTGTAAACTCTTCAGTTTAAAAGCAGATAAAAGACTGCTTGCTGTAAATATGAATTAAAAAAAAAAAATCCCCTGTGGACAAAGAACCCATGGAAGGCAGTTATTAAATGTTCATGGGATACCAAGTATAAAGCAGAAAAGATTATCCCAGGATTCTAAAAGACCACGAGTAACTAGGTTTCCATGAAACACATTTTGCAAATGTAACCTCATGCCAAATTTGGGTTATAACTATTAAAAGGAAGGGGCTTTTGGCACTTCACTTTTTTAAAAAATTGGGGTAAGATTTACATAAGAAGAAAGGAATCATTTTAGTATATACAAATTGGTGGCACTTGGCGTGTTCACAACGTTGCATCTACTAGCACCAGAATATTTTTATCACCCATGCTGGCAACCCCCTGCCCATTAAGCTGCCATTGCCCAACCATCCCTCCAGCCACTGGCATCCACTATTCTGCTTCCTGTCTCCGTGGGTTTACACATTCTGGATACTTCATAAAAATTGAATCATGTAATAATATGGTCTTTTATATCTAGCTTCCTTTAATTAACATAATATTTTTGACAAGCAGCAGGTAGCAATACTTCATCCCTTTTTATGGCTGACTAATATTCCACTGTATGCATACCACATTTTGTTTGTCCATTCATCAGCTGGTGGACATTTGGGTTATTTGCACTTTTTGACTATTGTGAATAGTGCTGCTATAAACGTTCATATACAAGATTTTGTTTAAATACCTGTTTTCAACTCCTTATTTTTGCGAAGCTAAGTAGTTTGCACAAGTTTAATAGCTAACACTGGAATTGGGATGTGAATCAGGACTTCACAATTCCAAACCTATACTCTTTCTAGAACTTTCTACTTCCTTGCATAAAAGCATCAAATGGAATTTGATTATTCCTCACCACTTTCTAAAGTAGTCTATGATTAGAAAGAGAAAGGCTTAGAGAGGAAAGGGATGTGATTGATTATAAACTATCCCTGTGTTTGAAGACAGGCACTGTTTTTTCCTATTCCCTTTCAACCTACCTCAGGCACTTTTGCCTTAAAAACATTATGGGCTAATATGTCAATTAGTTTTAGCTTAGAAATTACCTGGAGGAAAAAGTCTCTGAGAACAAACGATATTGTGCTCTGTTGGTGTCCTTTTGTAAACGATTCCCTCTAGTGGTTTGAAATATTTGTCACTGTGTTGACAAGATTTCCGTCTTCAAAAATGTAAGCAAGAAAGACCCAGGATATTTATTATTGATAATGATCAAAACCACAACAACAGTAATTCTGGAGGTTTCTGGTTGTTATCACACAGAGGAAACCAGGGTGAGCTTTTAAAATATTTATCAGATCAAGTTACTTCCTGGCTTTACATTCCAATTAGAACAAACTCCAAACTCTTTTGTATGGCTTGTAAAACCCCCAAAGCTTGAAGACTGCCTGTTGCTCCAAACTTTTGCTGCAGAGTCAACCCCAGGGTGGGAAGGAGCTTCTCTGGCTTTGTCATTAGTTTATCTCACTAATTTATCCTCAAGTGGAATAATGCCTAGGAAATGGTTGCTACTCCATTAAATGGGCATGAATCTTCTCACTTTGCTCTCCAACCCCCATAATAAATCTCTCTCCTCTCTTCCTTTAGTATCTTGATCACACCAGACTCCTTCCAGAATCAGGGTCTTGGCATTTGTAATCCCCTCCAGCTGGAGTTTTCTCCTCCAGATGTTTGCAGGTGGAGGAAACATCTTCACATCCTTCAGGGTGCCAGGCCCCAGGAAGAGATCCCTGTGAAGTAGCCTCCATACCCCACTTTATTATTCCTTGTCACACCACTCTGTATGCTCCCTTTGCAGTCACATTTTGCAAACATTGATTGGTATGTTTGTTGACTTGTTTCTTATCTGATTTCCCCCAAAACGGGAAAATGGCAAGGCCCAGGTATTGACTCTTCCTTACAGTTGTGTTAAGTACCTGATGCAATGTACACTGTGTGGCAGCCCCTCCTTATGAGTGTACTGAATAAGAGAACACATGCTGGAAACTTCTCAAAGTTTGTTCAAGTCAAGTAATCTGTACCACAATCCAATTTCAGTCCCCCGATGTTATAACAAGTCCCTCTTAGGTTACCACCTTCACGAGGAAGAATAGAGCAGAGTTACCTGGCCCTCATGGCCTTCATTTGGAGAATAACGCAGGGACAGATCATTCGGCAGGAGGTATCCTAGGGCCAGGTGGGCAGAGTTTTGAAGGATTTCATGCATTCCTTGGCAGTGTGAAACTTTAGCTTAGTGTCCTGAGAAAGGCCGAAGCTACAGCTGATGCCATCACTTTCAGTAGTGAACTGTTGGGCAGTAGGATAGGAAGGGACGTGCCTGCTTTCTTTACAGCTGTATCAGAGAGCAAAGTCAAGGGCAGCTTGTTGAAGTACGGAGTCCAAACTGGAGTTAGAACTAGATTTGATTTTTATTTTATATTTTATTTTATGGCATTTTATGTTATTTTGCTTACTGAATAATATCCTTTATTTTTTTCTTCTTAAAATTTTATTTAACTTATTATCCTTTTGTTATTATGTTCGATTAGCCAGCATATAGTACATCATTAGTTTTTGATGTACTGTTCAACAGTTCATTAGTTGCTATAACACCCAGTGCTCATGGCCTCCTTAATACCCATCACCCAGTTACCCCGCCTCCCTACCACCCCCCCACTCACTAGCAATGTGACCCTAGGCAACAACTAAGCTTTTCAGAACTTCAGTGTCCTTGCCTAAAATTCACAAAGAATCGTGTATACTGCATGGAGTCAAGGAATAATGAGGTTTAGATCACAGTGAAGGTTGCCTGGTGTAAGGTGGGGTGCTTGGCTGCTGAAGCAAGGTGGGTGGTGGGGTGGGGATACCTTCCAGTAAAAGGGAACAGGATGTTAAGAGACTGAAGTAGGTAAGTGATTATGGCCTGTTTGAAAACAGGTACCTGATCTGACCCGCAGAGTAAGGAGGAGGCTGATGGGAGGGGATTCAGGAGAGCCAGGAAAGGGGAAGAATGCAGGGACCTAGAGCAATGGGAAATCAGAAGATGATCTTAAGTAACACGATTCAATTTGAATTTTGTTTTTGATGTTTACCATGCTGGATGGTTCATGATTCATGGACCGCTGGGTGAGGTTTTGAACTCAGGGCTACTTGTGATTTCTGCCCTTTTCCTGTAAACCACCCTACCACTCCCAACACATAGACTTACTTAGATACACATTGGCCCTTTAATAAGGACTTTTAATGCCTGGTCCACCAACTGCGTGACCTTATATATGTTATTTAACCTTGCTACATGTCTTTTTCTGCATCTCTAGGATTGTGGAGAGAATTAAATGGGTCGTAAATGTTTAACAGGTGAATACTCAATAACTATTAGATAC
>JAQQSY010008215.1:0-10012 GCA_028646535.1 Procyon lotor | reverse complement strand
CTGCCTGCCTCGGGATCCCTTCAGCTCCTGCTGCCTGAAAAGGCCTGTACTGTCCACCCTGGATGCATGTAAACGGGCTTGGAGCCCACTGCCCAGGAGCAGTTTTACAAGGTGGTTAAAGGTTCCATCTCTTACATCATACTGCCAGGATTTCAATCCCATCTCGGCTACTATCATCTGTGTTTCCTTCGGAGCAGTTTGTAACCTCCCAGAGCCTTCATTATTTCACCTTTAAAACGGTATTTCTTAGACTTAATGCCTCCCTAACAATCGTGAGCCAAGCAACATGTCCTCATAGGACCCTACGTCAGCAGTACAGAATCAAATCCATAAGGATTATTTCATAGCACCCACCCCAACCACACACAAGTGGCAGACTACATTCCTTTGTAACAGATGGTTGTCACCATGGCAGAACCACCTTCACCTTATTTCCTCTTGAGAGCCCTTTCTCTCAAGGGAACCCCAAATCAGTTACTGTCAGACAGAGACTTAGAGCCAACATAAAGCATTGTCTTCATTCTTCCTTCCGTTCCTGGTTCTGGTTCTTTATACTTCCCTTTGTCTGACCCCCATGTTTACCAAGTTCTCAACAAGGGTTAATATATACTAGTTTGGGAGCTTTCAGGGGCAACTGTGTCTCCTACTATCAGCAACACTAGAAAGTGACCCCATCCTACAAGGTCACACTGAGAGAGGAAAGGAGGGGAACTGGCCTGGCAAACTCCACAGGGGAAAGGAATTTTTTCGTTTGTATTTAGAGCTCTTTGCTGAGATCTCCCCTAGATATTTCCTGAGCTTGCTGAATTTATCATCCTATTTAGTACTAATGGCATCATTTAAATTAAAATTTTATTAATATTAATAATTTAATATTTTAATTAATTTTTTGTAGCCAAGGTACTGAGCGATAGAATTTGGATTCAAAGACTAAGGGAGTGAACCTAAAAATACAACATCTAGCCTAGAAAAACAGAAGTTTCTATACTTGGGTTAAAATTAAAATGATTGGGGCACTTGGGTGGCTCAGTCCTTAAACATCTGCCTTCGGCTCAGGTCATGATCCCAGGGTTCTGGGATCGAGCCCCACATTGGGCTCTCTGCTCGGCAGGAAGCCTGCTTCTCCCTCTTCCACTCCCCCTGCTTGTGTTCCCTCTCTCGCTGTGTCTCTGTCAAATAAATAAATAAAATCTTAAAAAAAATAAATTAAAATGATTTATATATATGCACCCTTATTTTTTAAAATTTTATTTACTTATTTGTCAGAGAGAAAGAGAGAGAGAGCACAAGCAGGAAGAGTGGTAAGCAGAGGGAGAACAGGCTCCCTGTTGAGCAAGGAGCCTGATGTGTGACTCGATCCCAAGACCCTGGGATCATGCCCTGAGCTGAAGGCAGATACTTAAGCGACTGAGCCACCCAGGCACCCTGCACCCTTATGTTTTTTGCAGCATTATTTACAATAGCCAAACTAAGGAAGCAGCCCAAGTGTCCATCCATAGATGAATGGATAAAGAAGATGTGGGGTGTGTGTGTGTGTGTGTGTGTGTGTGTGTGTATACATTGCCATTTGCAATGACATGGATGGAGCTAGAGAGTATTATACTAAGTGAAATAAGGCAGTCAAAGAAAGACAAATACCATATGATTTCATTCACATGCAGAATTTAAGAAACAAATGAACAAAGGAAAAAAAGAGAATTACCAAAAAACACACTCTTAACTATAGAGAACGAATGATTATCGGGGGTGGGGGGTGATGGGGGGATGGGTGAAATAGGTGAAGGAGATTAAGAGTACATTTGTCTTATGAACATTCTCCAAAGAAGACATACAAATGGCTAAAATGTTCATCATCATTAGCCATCAGAGAGATTAAAATCAAAACCACATTGAGACAATCACGTTACACCAGTTAGAATGGCCAAAATCAACAGGACAGTAAACAACAAAAGTTGGAGAGGATGTGGAGAAAGGGGAACCTTCTTACACTGTTGGTGGGATTGCAAGCTGGTGCAGCCACTTTGGAAAACAGTGTGGAAGTTCCTCAAGAAATTAAAAATAGAGCTACCCTATGACCCTGCCATTGCACTACTGGGTATTTACCCCAAAGAAGCAGATGCAGTACAAAGAAGGGCCACATGTACCCCAATGTTCATAGCAGCAATGGCCACAATCGCCAAACTGTGGAAAGAACCAAGATGCCCTTCAACGGATGAATGGATAAAGAAGATATGGTACATATACACAATGGAATATTATGCAGCCATCAGAAAAGATGAATATCCAACTTTTCTATCAACATGGATGGGACTGGAGGAGATTATGCGGAGTGAAATAAGTCAAGTGGAGAGAGCCAATTATCTTATGGTCTCACTTGTGGAACATAAGGAAAAACATGAAGGGCATTGTGAGAAGGAAGGGAAAGGGGAATGGGGGGAAATCAGAGGGGGAGATGAACCATGAGAGACTGTGGACTCTGAGCAACAAGCTGAGGGTTTTGGAGGAAAGGGGGTGGGGGGTTGGGTGAGCCTGGTGGTGGGTATTGAGGAGGGCATGTATTGCATGGAGCACTGGGTGTGATGCATGAACAATTAATCTGGGAGGAGAGAGGCAAGATGGCGGAGGTGTAGGAGGCACAGAGAGCCCTGGGAATCAGAAGTCCAGCTAAAGAGGAGGAAATCACTCTAAAAGCCGGCAAACGCAACAGCAGAGAGAAGAGAATAAGAACATGAACAATTAATCTTGTAACACTAAAAAAATAAACATATTTGGGATAAAAAAAGAGTACATTTGTCTTGATGAGCACTAATACATAGAACTGTTGAATCACTATACTTTACACCTGAAAGTAATTTAACACTGTATGTTAACTATACTGGAATTAAAAATTAAAAAATTAAAATGATTTATATAAGTGTATTAACAGGGATGTGTGAAACAGATTTGGGGTGTCAGGTGATTGCAATTAAAGTGGATTTAACTGTGTGATATGGCGCCTATAAAATCTACTATTCATCTACAGATGTACTGTGGCTATTCTAGAATGAAGGTGTGATAAGATCACTCCATTCTACACTAGGTAAAACATGAAGTATTTTCAGAGGCATTTATAAATTCAGGAGCATGTAGGATAGTGAGAGACTTTGAAAAAGTATATCATATCAGAAAGAACTGAAATAACTGGGGAGGTTAAGCCTAAATAAAAAGTCTTGGTGAGAATATAATTGTTTTTAAATGAGATCGCATATTGATATGCACAATACCTGGCATAAGTGCTCAATTAATGTTAATTTAAAAAACAATTTAAAAATTTTTAAAAATAAAAATAAGCAATAATTCATGGTAGTATTAGCATTAGGTCATACTATTATTATTATTATTATTATTATTATTACTATTTCTATTATTATAGTTAATGCTTACAGAGTGCTTTCTACGTGCTACATATCTTTCCAAGTCCTTTACATATACAGACTTATTTGCTCATTTTCCCAAACCCATGAGATAGGTACTATTATGTCTCCAATTTTGCCGATGAGGAAGTTGAATCACAGAAAGTTCAAGTAGATTGCCCAGTGTGCCTCACATCTGGGAAGGGGAAAGAATATTAACTCTGGCAGTGTCAGGCTATCAAGGGTAAAAGTTCTTTTTACTTTATTCTTGTTTCGTATCACTCCAGAGGGCAGAACCAACACCAATGTATGTAAACTACTGGGAGGCAGGTATCAGCTGCCTGAAAAAACTACTCTGAATGATTAAAACTGTATGAAATTTCACATCACAGGATGTAAGGGGAGAAAAGGGTAGAAGTGAAGATATGAATAAAATGGGGGTCCTCCTGGAAAGAAACCACACGAATGATGATGAAGCCAACCTTTGGTGAAAAGAATAAAGAACGCATTGTGAAACTTGGATTTTAAAAGATACACATCACTGAAAAATTGAAAAGTAATTTTGGTATGGAAAAGATACAAAAGTGAACTAATATTTGTCTTCCTATCTCAACACAAAGTAAACTAGATGTTGGAGAAAAGTGACAAAAAGCTCTAAAAATAGGAAAAAATTCCCTGATAGCCACCAACCCTCAAAGTATAAAATACAGAGAGGAGAGGTATAGTTTGCTCTCTGGAAGAAAGGGCACGTGCATAAGAAAGTAGCATCCAGGCTGATCTGAGTAGATAAAATGTAGGCATGAGGTTGAAGATCATAAAACACCATTAGATCCAAATATACATACTTGTAATGACAATTGAGTATGTTAATATGATCTCAATCCTGCTACTCAGTGTGTGGTCAACAGAATTATTGGATAGTTGGATATGAATATCTTCTGTGCTGAATCTTTTGGGTACAGCAGTCCCAGGACCCAGATATTTGCTGATTTAATGAATTAATAAACACTTTCTCGACCAGCAACACCAAGAGGTGGCTGGTTAAGGATTTAAGAGTCCCAGAAAAATCTCTTTACACACACACGCACACACACACACACACACACAATAGTATATATAGGGGTGCCTGGTTGGCTCAGTCAGTGGAGCATGTGACACTTGATCTTGGGGTCATAAGTTCAACCCCTATGTGTGGTGTGTTTACTTAAAAATTTTTAAAATTGTATACATATAAATACATATATAATAATGCATTTATTCCACCAAATGTATTTATTCCACCAAAAATCCTCCCATTACAGATAATAAATACATTTTTAGACTATTTGCACTTAGATGGACAAATGTGTATTTTGACTTATGAAAATCAAAGCATTCATGTTTTTAATTTACATACTTTACAAACAACTCTTTCTCCAGTTCTAGAACTGAATGATTACTAATTTAGACTGGAGCCTCTAATTGTAATACAAGTTTGGGGGCTCAAAAAAAAGCCTTCAGTCATGGAAAATTGAAAGCTTATCTTCCATAAAAGTGACAAGAGATGTAAACCATGTTGATAGAGCCTAAATGGCCATGATGGAGTTAGGGATGTGGATTAAAGCTGGAAAAAGGGGGTGCCTGGGTGGCTCAGTCGTTAAGCGTCTGCCTTCGGCTCAGGTCATGATCCCAGCGTCCTGGGATCGAGCCCCGCATCGGGCTCCCTGCTCAGCAGGAAGCCTGCTTCTCCCGCTACCATTCCCTCTGCTTGTGTTCCCTCTCTCGCTGTGTTTCTCTCTGTCAAATAAATAAAATCTTTAAAAAAAAAAAAAAAAAAAGCTGGAAAAGGTGACATATGGTATTGATTCATTAAGGAAAAATAGTCAAATTTCAGTGCAGGATCTGGACTGTAGGGGAAATACTGGGCCTTGGTGGCTGACAACGGGAGAATAAGGGAGAGAGGTGGTATCACGGTAAGCAGCAGAGAAGAAGAGGCAATAACTCCCAAGACTGGATGCTGACCCTCTCTGGTAACCAGGAAAAGGCAAATATAAACAAAGAGGGTGAGTGACAATGCCTGTTGTGTTGCGCGTTAGGAAATACTGTCAGGCTGCAGCACGGCCGCCTGCGGTCAAAGCGGTAACTGGGGATCTGAGCTCGGCGGTGACGCGCGGCCCTCACGTGACCAGGAGCCTATGTCTGCCCAAGTCCCTCTCTCCTGGTCCTTTTTGCTTGTCCAGACACCGTCTGGCTCCTGCCCTTCGATCGAGGGGAAGAGCAGAAGGAAGTAAGTCCCCCTGATCTTCTTAAATCGGTATTAGTGTCGGCGTTGCCCAGGAACCTCTGGGATCGGGATGGCAGAGAGTACCAGGCCTTTCCCTAGACCCAGCCCCGCCCCCTTGCGCCCACATTTCGGTGCAGAAAATGGTGGTCTTGGTGTGAGGTGGGGAGATGAGTGGGGGCCCCTAGGGGACACAGACACTTAGAGTTTCTAAGTAATCCTTCGCTTCCACTTGCCGCCGGAAAAGAAATGAAGAGCAATACGGGGTGCGGGGTGGTGGGGCAAGGAGGACGAAGCTTGAGGTGGGGCATGGGGGAGGGGAAGCAGAGGGGGTTGGCGTGGGGGCGGCGGCTAGTACCCAGGAAAGGGACGCGTGTGTCAGTCAGTCCTTCCCTCCTCCCCACTCCCCGCCCCCTACCCTGTCTTGCGTCTGTCTGCAGGTCTGCAAGTCTGCAGGTCACAGCGGTGCGCCCCGAGGAGAGGACGCCTAAAGCAAACCGCCAGGAGAGGTCCAGGTCGCCGCAAAGGTGGGTAGTGGCTTGGCACGGGGTGCGTGGGAGGACGCTGATGGGAACGGAGTCCGCAGCACCCCCGTCCCGCCCCGCCCCTGCCACTGCGGGAGAGGCCTATGGCAAGGCCTGCTGGGAAAATGGTGGGCTTTCGGGAAGGAGGGGGCGAGGGAGGCTGCGAGGGGTGGGACGCGGCTGGGTCCCCAGGGCCAGGGAGCCCCTCGACAAGCGTAGGTTGGGGAACCTGGGCCCCGACACGGGAGAAGGCAGGTATGGGAACCCGGGGCCGGGGTTTTGATCCAGCCACCAAGTGTGTTGACTCGACTCTGCCTTGCTTGTCTCCTGTGAATAACTGTACTTAAAGACCATCCTGAACATGGAAAAATCCTGCAAAGAAAATGAAGAACAGCCACAGAGCGCACCCAAGACGGATGAGGAGCAGCCCCCTGTGGAGCACTCTCCCGAAAAGCAGTCTCCGGAGGAACCATCTTCCGAGGAGCAGTCCTCAGAGGAGGAGTTCTTTCCCGAGGAGCTCCTTCCCGAGCTCCTTCCCGAGATGCTCGTGTCCGAGGAGCGCCCTCCTCAGGAGCGCCTTTCTAGAAGGGACCTTTTTGAGGAGCGCCCTCCCATGGAGCAGCCTCCTTGCGGAGTGGGAAAACATAAGCTAGAAGAAGGAAGCTTTAAAGAGAGGCTGGCTCGCTCTCGCCCGCAATTTAGAGGGGACATACACGGCAGAAATTTAAGCAATGAGGAGATGATAAAGGTAGCAGAGGAGATGGAAGAAATGAAAAGAGTACGCAACAAATTGATGGTTATGCATTGGAAAGCGAGACGGAACCGCCCTTATCCTATTTAATGTGTTCAGCCTTTAATTCTGTTTTGCCTGATATAACTATTGCCACCTGAACGTTGCATTTCCTCATATACCTTTCCCCATCTCAATTATAACTTTTCGCGTGGCTTTATTCTGGGTGTTTCACTTGTAACTGGCATAAAATTGGGTTTTCCCCACCCACAAGCTGCAAGTTTCCCTTTTTCAATCATGAGTCTCACCCATTTGCATGAAAAGATGTACACTATATATTGTGAAGTGAAAAACAATTTCGAAAAGTATATGTTGTATCCCACTTTGTAAAAAAATGTATATTTATATATTAATATGCAAAGAAAAAAGTATATCTTAAATGGCTTAACAGTGGCTATCTGTGCGGTAATAGGTGTTTGGGTTCATTTTTCATTTTTGCTTCATCGGAACTTCTTTCAAGACAAACATTTTACTTTGTTGCAAAAAATATAATGGGAAAAACTTAAAAATTGTCAATCAGCTTATAAAGACAATGTGGCACTTAATAAATACTTGTCAGAACTTTAAAGTAAATCCCATGTTTGTTTGTTTTTAGGTAAGCTCCATGCCCAGCATGGAGCCCAATGTGGGCTTGAACTCAACCCTGAGATCAAGAGCCAGAGGCTTAATGGACTGAGATATCCAGTTGCCCCAATCTCACATTTCTTTTAAATCTCAGGCAGAAAAACAAACCAGGTACCTCTATTTAATGATCATTCTTTCCCCATTTAAAGAGGAATAATGCTTGACTTATAAGGTGGCTATGGAGCCAAATGAAGTAAAGATCCTAGAGCTGCCTGGTTTTCACCCACCTGCACATGCAGAAACCCCAACCCCTATAGATACCCTTCAAATACAGGGGATAGAACCCAAAGGAGGTTTCACTTACACTCACAAATAATTCCTGGGAGATATCAGGTGAGTGCCACATTCTATTTCTGTCCTGCTATTCTCTTCTCTTGGATACTGTCATATCTGCTGGGCAGAGCTGCCTCTTCTCCTGGGTCCTGCTTCTTCCATGTCCTGACACCCACCCCTCACCCCCCGCCCCCTAGCTAAAAAGGTGCCTGGGTTGCTGATAGCTCTGGAGTTCCTTCTAGGCCAAATATGAACCCATAGATAAATGGAAAATGACCCTCCTTCAGTTTTAATATTGTACTTATCCAGTCCTGCTTAAACCCCAAGGTCTTAAAGAATTCGTAGCAAAATAGTCCCTTATTTTCCCCTGAAAGCCTCATCTTTTCCTCATTGGATTCAAACACGAATTCACTGAGACATGGGCTAGGAGACAAATTTGTCTCCTAGTCATAATGCTGTGTATTCTGAATTGAAACCTCCCTCCCAAATATCCTCCAAGAATGACTATGGTTTTAGGTGCCAACATAAAATATAACATTAGGTGCCTTTGCCTTAGGGTGAATTCTCTCCCAAGGGTTTTCTGGCAGACTTGCCTTAATCAATTCAGCTGACTTGCTCGGCTTGTATAAGTTAAAGAGGAAAATAAGACTTAGGTTAAAGCTAGGGCACTTCCCTTCTATCCCACCACATATCACCAAGACGCATTCAAAAGTACTTTGTAAGTCATTAAAGTACTGTATATGTATATGCATATACATATATATGCGTGTGTAAGATATTATGATTTCTCAAACTACCCTTATAACACCTAAGATTTTGTTTTATTGATGCTATCAATTCTAGAGACATGGATAGTGGTTAATAATTTTTTTAAAAATTGTGACCCAGTCATGAACTCTTGAGTTTCTGTTTGATTGACTGTGTAGCTTCAGTGTGTTTACTTCTCTAGAAAGTACGATTTGCAATTCTAGAAGGATCACTTTGGGGAGGAATTGTTATCCCAAATTCAACATTAAAATTATTTACATATCATATATGTCAGCATTTCTTATAAAAAATGCAGGGACCTGGGCTCTATCCCAGACCCATTAAATTTCCTTTTCTGTCAATTAGCACACAATTTAGAGATCCACTTCCATATGCAATATACTCCTGGTTTTAGTAAAAATAAACTATGACATAAATAGAAGAAAATGCAGATGATTTTATCAAAATTTAAAAGGGTGAAAGGCTTGGGGCACCTGGCTGGCTCCTGATCTTGGGGGTTGTGAGTTCAAGCTCTACACTGGGTGTAGGGTTTACTTAAAAAAGAGTGAAAGTTTTGTCCAAGCATATTTTTAAGAAACTAAAAACAATCTCATCAGTTTTACTACATAAAATTAGATTTCTTGCAGCAAAGCAAGACCATACACAGAATAAAAACCTGAGGACAATAAAATAGCAAGATATATTTTCCACGACTGGAGTTAAGTAATGCCTTGCATTCTTTCCTTACAAGAAGTAAAATGGATCAGAAATAAATTTAAAGCTCTTTGGTGTTCACTTCACAAAATGGTAAGCCAGTCCTGTGCCCTTAACCTTTTTTGCTTTTATTTTCCACTGTATGATGCCATTTTGGGGGATCTTCATGTCTCCAGATCATTCTTTTTTTTTTTTTTAAAGATTTTATTTATTTATTTGACAGAGAGAGAGAAATCACAAGTAGACAGAGAGAGAGGGGGAAGCAGGCTCCCCGCTGAGCAGAGAGCCCTATGCGAGGCTGGATCCCAGGACCCTGAGATCATGACCTGAGCCAAAGGCAGAGGCTTTAACCCACTGAGCCACCCAGGCGCCCCTCTCCAGACCATTCTTCAAGGTCATGGCAGCCTGATGGATGCTGGTCAGGCTGGATTCCAGTTGGAGTGAGATAAGCTTGCAGGGACTCACTGTGCCAGTTTGACAAGGCAGGATGAATCCACCCCCCTGGTGCTCAGAGGGGCGGTGCTCAGGTAGGATGTGGAAAGGCTCACCCAACACACTTCTCTCCAGGGTTGGTCTGATGTTGGTTTCTCTGCCTCAGTCTGCAGCAGGCACCAGACCCTCTGAGGCTGGTGGCCAAATTGTCCTGGGCACACTTACCTGGAGGGCAACAGTGGTTCCCACTGCAGGT
>JAQQSY010008214.1:0-10013 GCA_028646535.1 Procyon lotor | reverse complement strand
TTGCCGTGGTTCTCAAATGTCTTTGCCCCGAGGCAGAATTGCACCGCCCTTGCCAGGGGATGGGCCGAGCACTTTGCTCAGGTTCGCTCTCTCGGAGTCTTTTTTCCCTGAGCGCTTTCTGTACCGCCCTGGAGGCCGGGAATGAAAATGGCGGCCTCCCAGTCTTCGGCCCAGAGGAGCTGAGTGGGCACCACGATCCTCCACAGGCCCTTAGAGGAGAGCCGCCATCACTCCCGTCTCCCTTGTCTGCGGCTGGCGCTCTGTGCTCAGCTAGCCCGTGGCAGAGCGCCTCTATCTGTGGTGCGCGGCTCTGTCTGGAGTCCCCAAACCAGCAGATTCCTGCTGCGCGCTCTCGCACTGCTCCTCCCGGAGGAGGAAGGAGGGGGTGTCTCCAGAGCTGCCTCCCGTGGGGTCCCCGCTTGACGTACAGCAGCCCTATATGGACTATATGTCTCAGTTCCTATAGTCCAAGGTAGGCCTATGAGGAGTTGCACGGCTCCTTCTCTGCCAATGGCTTCTCCAGCCCGATACCTGGGAGCTCTGCTGCACTCAGCCTCCCCTGGTCCCTCGGTGACCCCCAAGGGTCCTGAAACCACACTGTTCCCGTGAGGGCTGAACCCCCGGTTAGCCTGCAGAATGATGTCCCTCAGCGGAGCGGACTAGAAGTTGCGGATTTTGTGCTCCGCGGCTCTTTTGCTGCTGGGAGCCGGCCCCTCCCCCCGGGGTCTCTCTTCCTGTCGCTTTAAATTCACTTTTTCCACACGTCCTACCTCCTGAAAGTGGTCGATTTTCTGTTCCTGGAATTGCTGTTCTTATTCTCTTCTCTCTGCTGTTGTGTTTGCCGGCTTTTAGAGTGATTTCCTCCTCTTTAGCTGGGCTTCTGATTCCCAGGGCTCTCTGTGCCTCCTACACCTCCGCCATTTTGCCTCTCTATCAAAGTACAAATATTTTTTATGTACAAATGTTTTTGATGAGATCGAATTTATCTATTTTTGTTGCTTATGTTTTTGATATCATATTTAAGAAACTATTACCTAATTTGAGGTCACAAGGGTTTACACCTATGTTTTCTTCCATAAGTTTTATAGCTTTAACTTTTATGTTTAAGTCTATGACCCATTTTGAACTGATTTTTCTGTATGGCTTGAGATAGGAACCCAACTTCATTCCTTTTGCAGGTAGATATCCAGTAGTCCCAATAATTTCATACTTTTGTTTATAGGGTAAAAATGTAAGGAAAACCAATCAAAGAATAGAATGTGATAATATACTCAAATAGAGCAGGAAAAGACATAAAGCTCAATAATCCAATAGGAAACAGGAAAAGGGAACAGAAGAAATGATGCAAAAGCACGGTAAATACAGAAAATAGACCAGTGAATTTACTGCAAAGATGCAGAAGGGCCACAATGTTCATAGCAGCAATGGTCACAATCACCAAACTGTGGAAAAAGCCAAGATGCCCTTCAACAGATGAATGGATAAAGATGTGGTCCATATATACAATGGAATATTATGCCTCCATCAGAAAGGATGAATACCCAACCTTTGTATCAACATGGACGGGACTGGAAGAAATTATGCGGAGTGAAATAAGTCAAGCAGAGAGTCAGTTATTATATGGTTTCACTACGTGTGGAGCATAAGGAAGAACATAGAGGACATTGGGAGAAGGAAAGGAAGGGTGAATTGGGGGAAATCAGAGGGGGAGATGAACCAGGAGAGACTGTGGACTCTGAGCAACAAACTGGGGGTTTTGGAGGGGAGTGGTGTGGGGGTTGGCTGAGCCTGGTGGTGAGTGTTGAGGAGGGCATGTATTGCATGGAGCACTGGGTGTGGTGCATCAACAATGAATCTTGGAACACTGAAAAAATAAAATAAAATCAATTTTTTAAAAATAAAAATAGACCATTGATCTCAATAAATGGAAATAAATTAAGCATGCCTATTAAAAGACATTTAAATCAGAACAAAAATAATTCCTGCTATATGCTATTTATAAGAATCATATCTAAACAATATGACAGACGGGTTTAAAATAAAATATTCAAGTAAATTACTAACAAAAGAAATCAAAGCAATGTTAATATTCAGAAAACCAGAACTGAATGTGGAAAACATTAATGGGAACAAAGATAGAGATTACACTCTGATAAAGGAATAATCCACCAGGGTGACAATCATGAGCCAGTATGGACCTAACAGCACAGCTTGAACAATATAAAACAAAACAGAAAGAAACACAGAGGAAAAGTAGCACTTCTTATCATTTCTCATCTGCTTGTAATTCACATTGCTTTACCAAATTAGATGTGATTTGGAAGTCACCTTATTTTACTGTGGCATTGTGTCATAAAGATGTGTATAAGTAAATACATTTGAGATAAATCATGACACTAAGATATTATCTTCCACCTTTCAAATTTGTGAATGTCTCCAGAAATGATAATGTTCAATGGATGTTGGCAGCAGTGTCGTGCTGAGCCATACTGGAGCCTGAGGCAAAAGGAAAAAAAAAATCTCATCTTGTCTTTATTTAAAATGTTATTTTGTTCACCATGGATTTTTATAATAATTTTGTTGTTCTCAAATTCTGCACTAAGATATTATGTAAATTTGGTGTCCAAGTGAGTGCCTCATTCACCTCATCCTCGTACTTCTACTGCCCTGTGTGGCAGTGTTTGTAGCATATGGTCTGCTAATTCCACCTCTTGAAAGTGAACCTAAGTAGGAAATATGAAATAAGCAGGAAAAGGGGGAACAATTTACATAATAGATTTTAATTGCCGTGTTTCATATAAAGGGACATAAAAGAATAATTAAATCAGCCACATGAAATGACATGTAATATATAAAGTATATTTTAAAATCTGACCAATATATGCCTGTGATAGATTAAACAATCTCAGGAGGTGCTTTAAAAAAGAGTTCCAAAACTTGGGATTTGAGGGCAGGAATACATGAGATTCACTTAGAGAGCATACTTAATGAAACATTTTACAAAACTGCAGATTCCTATAAGATCTAGAGGTGAGGCCATAGTATCTATAATTTTAAATAGCTCTGCACAAGATACTTCTGCAGTCAAGCTGGCACTGGACATTTGGAAACCATGATTTATAACAAAATTTGGTTAAATGTTAGTTACTTTATAGAGGCTGGTACATTAGAGGAGTTTTTTTTTTTTTTTAATGATCTTATTTTATAAGAGAGAAAATGGAGTCCCAGAGTGCCAGAGTGAATAGTCTTATAAGGCAAAATCAGAGCAGGAATTCAAGACTGCTATCTTTGTGCTCTCTAATACATCTTGCTGGATTTTCTGAGCATGAAGACTGCCTCCTGACAGAAAATATAACAAACCAACGGAGTTTTTAAATTCAGTTTCATAAATTGGGCCTTCATAGACGGGCATACCTATATTAATTTAAATCAACATTCCTCTATGAGAAAGAATACACAATACTGCCCAGTTTTCCATGAGAATTGCAAGAGAAATCATTCAAAAATATTTGTCTCCAAAATGTGTATATTCAATAGCTGTTAATAACACACAGCTTCCTTTAAATCTTCTTTATAATAAAAAGCTTTTAAAATGATTAGAATCGTCTCTTGATTCAGATGCTAAAAATGAAATCACAGGATGTTTTCCAGAACATCTGCAAATCAGTGAACACACAAATGGAATATTTAAAATGGCTCTTCCGATATTGGTAATTGTATCCACCACGTGTTAACATTCCGTTTGCTCCCTCATTTCATTCCAGCTAACCCTATACAACTGCCTCCCAACTCTTTATCACATCTGATTGTACACAAGACAGACATATATTTTATTGAACAAAGGACAAAGGATGATCCACAATGAGAAAATTCTCTTAGACATGCTAGGCCATACTCACAACTTTAAGGGTCACTGCTTAATAGAAAAAAAGCTACCCAGGGAGAAACACGATAAGTAGCTTGCACTTATGACACTGAGAAAACTTGTTAGACAGTGAGTGTAATTCTGAATCATTGAGGGAACTTTTCCAACTACAATTCCTGCTCCAGATACATTCTAAGTGTGGTCAGGCCATCTGATATGCACCCAATGCTGACTGCAGAGAAATGAATATTCAGTTGTGTACTCATTTGACAAATATTGAACAAGTACTTACTCTGTACCAGGTTTTGTCCAAGGAAATATGACAATAGTAGCAAACAAATAGGCAGAAATCTCTGCCCTCATGTAACTTGCATTTTGGTGTGCTGGCTATAAGTATCTCTTATTTTAAGAAAGTAGAATATAATGACATTTAATTTTTTAAAATGCATACTGTATTTTCAGACATTTAAATTGCTATTCGTGCAACTCTGAAATCATACTGAATGGTCTATAACTTGGAATAGAAAAATTAATAAGATTATGCCAGTCTTAGAAAGTTTAAATCAAAATCTATAATTGCTCACTAAATCAATCAATTATGGGTCTTTGGGTTAGATTAAAGTAGTCAAGATTTTAACCACCTTTATTTCATGACTTACATCTACAATTATATTATAGCTATTCTTATTATCACATTAGAGGAATGTTTCTGAATAGTGGTATAAAGCATATTCATGTTCATTTAATCCTATTTCAATGGCAGCTAGGAAGTGAGGCATCTTTTTTTAAAGCACCTATCTTTTTTTTTTTTAAGATTTGCAAAAATAAAGATAACTTTTATTTTATCATTACTATGTGGGACCCTGGGCAAAGCACTTCATGTACATTACATCATTTAATAATGATATTTGATAAATAAATAACACACCATTTAATAAACATTGATAATTTGAACTATTTGATTTTTTTATTTTTTTAAAGATTTTATTTATTTATTTGACAGAGAGAGAGATCACAAGTAGGCAGAGAGGCAGGCAGAGAGAGAGGAGAAGCAGGTTCTGCTGAGCAGAGAGTCCCATGCGGGGCTCCATCCCAGGACCTCCTGAGATCATGACCTGAGCCGAAGGCAGAGGCTTAACCCACTGAGCCACCCAGGCACCCCAGATAATTTGAACTATTTTAAATATGTAGTTTAAATTCTAGGCAAAAATATTTACTTTAACATATGCTAATTTTTTCCCCAAATGCGTTTATTTTATTTTTTCAGTGTTACAAGATTAATTGTTCATGCACCACACCCTGTGCTCCATGCAGTATGTGCCCTCATCAATACTCTCCACCAGGCTCGCCCAACCCCCCACCCCCTCCCCTCCAAAACCCTCAGTTTGTTGCTCAGAGTCCACAGTCTCTCATGGTTCATTGCTCCCTCTGATTTATAATGAGTATCTATTTTGTTATTTAGGAAATCTCTTTGTTAAATAACTAGAGAGTCAACACAATCAATATGTCAATTATGGATGCTCCAAATCATGCATTTTATTCTGAATGGATTATTTTCAGCATGTGTTGGAGTAGCATGACACCATTTTTGACTCCTTAAATAGAATCTAAAAAATGTGTATTAAAAAAATTGTCACTCTTTTGCTCTCCATCTCAAAGTGTATACGGCCTGAATCCAATGCATACTTTTATCATATACTAGCTGTGTGACCTTAACCAGGTAACATAAATTCAGAGTCTCAGTTCCCTGATTTCCAAAATAGCACACTAATAATAGGGCCTACATCAGAGTCATTGTGAAGACTAATGAAATAATTTACAGAAGGCACTTTGCATAATTACTACTTCATATAGGTGATAAATAAATTTAACTGTTATTATGAGCTATTTGGGTTTACCTCTAAATAATTTTCTTTCAACCAAGCCTACCATTGGTAATAGTGAAAGTCGATTTCACTATTATTCTATTTCAAAGAAACAAGTTGAATGTCCAAAGACAGTGATCTAGTTAAATTATGATTTTTCTAAATAATTGAATACTATGCGGTAATTAAGGTCATGTAAGGAAAAATATTTAATAAAACATTTTGCTTCATTTTCTATCAATAGGAATCATGACATATTCACAGATAATCAAGATAAAACCAAAAATACTAAAAAAATAAGCTGAAAAGATTACAATTTGAGATACTGTAACTGGAATTCAAGTTTCTAAGGTTTTAGTATAGTTTGAGAATAGAAAAAGATATTAATTTTAGCATTTGTTACATTACACATACATATTAAATTTTCTAGATGAACTAGTAAAATAATTAAAAGAGAGTGCATGTATAACTTCCAAACAGTGTTATGAAAAGTGGAACCAGGGAAAAGAATCACAGTTGCAGCAAAAGCAGTCAAGTAAGGAATTAAAAAGAAAACAATAACAAAAGAACCCGAGCAAAAGGGAAGCAAGCTGAAAATGCTAAATAAGTTGATAGAAATAAATCAAAATACCGGGGAGGGAGACAAACCATAAGAGACTCTTAATCTCAGGAAACAAACTGAGGGTTGTTGGGTGGTGGGGGGAGGGAGACGGTGGCTGGGTTATGGACATTGGAGAAGGTATGTGCTATGGTGAGTGTTGTGAATTGTGTAAGATTGATGATTCACAGACCTGTACCCCTGGGGCAAATAATACATTATATGTTAATAAAATAAAAAAAGAAACTGCAATCAATACAAATTATGCTTTCTTGTTAAAAGATTTTCAGATAAGATATTTAAAAAATGGATTTTATATATTGTTTACAAGAGTCACACGAGTATAAGAACACAAAACTATTTACAGAAAAGAACAGAAAGGTATACAAAAATGTAAACAAAAAATATGGCTTAGCTACTTTAATATCAGGCAAAATAGATCCTAGGCAAATATTATTATTAGAGAATAAGTTATAGAAGAATCAATTTTTCTATATTGATTCTTAGAATCAATATTGATTGATTCCAATATCCAATATTCCAAAATCAATATTGATTGACTCTCTATATTGATTCCACAAGAATCAATATTGATTCTTAGAATCAATTCTTAGAATCACCGCCTGACAGAACCTACTAAAAATAGCTTTTAAAATAGCTTGAAATTTTAGGGGCACCTGGGTGGCTCAGTGGGTTAAAACCTCTGCCTTAGGCTCAGGTCATGATCCCAGGAGCCTGGGATCAAGCCCCGCATAGGGCTCTCTGCTCAGCGAGGAGCCTGCTTCCCCCTCTCTCTCTGCCTACTTGTGATCTCTCTCTCTCTGTCAAATAAATAAATAAAATCTTTATAAAAAATAGCTTGAAATTTTATTATGTAAAATTTGACATAACCACAAGAAAAAAATAAATGAGCAAATCCACCATTATATTGAAAGTTTTTTGCATGCCTCTCTAAGCAGTTGATGGATTAAGCAGAAAAATATTAATAAGTATCTGGAAGACTTGAAAAGCATAAATAGCATGCTCAGTCTAATGAATATATATTGGACATGGCACTCAACAACTAGATACTGTATATTCTTAAACATATACAGAATATTAATGTAAATTGACCATGTACTAGACCTTAAATCAATTCTCAAAAAAACTGGGAGACATGCCCTATCAGATAATGCAGTATTTTTATACAGCTATAATAATTAAGATGATGTGTTTTCAACTCAGGGATAGACAGTGAGAACAATGGAACTAAGCAGATATTCTGGAAGCCAACGTATACATATATGATCAACAAATCCTAACCTTAATTTGAAAAGATAAGCCCCAAACAGGAAGCAGAATATAAAAGCAACAATGGCTTAGTATCCAGAATATATGAAGAAATCATCCAAATTTTCAAAATGATGAAGAAGTCAATAGAAAAAACAAAGAGTCACAAATCATGGATGGGTACTTCACAGAAAAAAAAAATATGAATGGTCCACAGTCATTTGAAAAGATACTGAAATTCATTACTAAAGACAGAAATTCAAATAAAAACCACAATGATATATAATTTCACACTCACCAAATTTGTGAAGTTAAAAAGTCTGCCAATATGATATATTAATGAAGATACAAGGTGATGATAGCTCTCATACAACTTCAAGTGGCTATGCAAATAAATACAACCAATTTGGAAATAAGTTGAACATGTTTATTTCCTGTAACATAACAATCACACTCTTAGGCATATATGCCAGATAACTTCTTGAAAATCTGGACCATAAGTAGAGTTGTCAGAATTAGCAACTAATAATACAGAGCATCCAATTAAATTTGAATTTCAGATAAGTAATAAAAAATAGCATATCTCTATATCTCTCACATATTGTTAATGACATACTTATACTAAAAAAATCTTTTGTTTTCTGAAATTCAAATTTAACTGGGTATTTTGCATGTTATCTGGAAGCCCTAACCATGAGATACGTACAAAATTACAGCAGCATTGTTTGTGCCAGCGAAAAACTGGAACCAACCAAAAGATTCATGGACAAAACAACTGTACTATATAGCCATACAATGGGTTACTATACATGGTGGAAAATACATGAAATATGACTATCTTAAAATTTAAAAGTTCTATTTCCAAACAATGTATCTTTTATTTATTTGTTTGGCAATGGCCTCATGATTTTAAATGGTGACTTTTTTTTCCCTGAGTTTTGAAGCAGTCTTTTTTCCAAAAAGTTTTTTTTTTTTTCTGTGTTTGTTGAAATCTACACATAACACTGAACAACTCAAGTGCAGTTTATCCTTTTCTAGGCAACTTATGGCCTCTTCATAGATCATCAAGGAGTTTTGGAGAAGCAGGACATACATTGCTTTACTATCGTTTTTCCCCCCACATTTTCATCCTCGGTACATTTACTAACTACAGAAAAATATGTTTCTTTCACCAAACTTTGAAAATATGATTTTATGGCAGGCCACCATTTTAACTCCTTTTCTATGACCAACAGCAGTGAGGGCCATCCTGTTGGCACAGTTCTAAGGAGGTTATCTCCTTTGATTTCTATAAAGTAAAAACCTCATCAAGTGTTTCTGTGTGATGGAGCATCCAAATAGTTTCACTATGAAAACCTCAATGCCTCAGGTAAGCAAAAAACACCCCTTTTTAGCAGGGTTGTGGACAAGGTCTTCAGAACATTTACTAGAAAAGATCTTTTAATTTTCTTTGGTAAAAAGTTTATAAACTAAAAGGAATTTGCCATAGTTTACCTTTCAGTAACTGCCAAATATGCTGATAGATAAGCAAAGTCTAATTTTAACTTTTGTTTTATGTTTCCTACTGTTTTAATCAAAATCTTCATAGAAATAAAAAAAAAGAAACAGTTTGAGGGGCACCTGGGTGGCACAGGGAGTTGAGCCTCTGGCTCTTGGTTTCCACTCAGGTTGAGATAGAGCCCTGCACCAGCTCCGCGCTCAGTGAGGAGTCAGGGAGACAGAACATGACAGACAGTCATGACAGAATGCCCATTATCATATTGTCCCTTGACTGTGCTTTGAATCTGAATAAAGTTATATTTCCTGATGCAGAGGTTGCAACCAAAATGTCTCATGAACGAACAAGATGTTTGGTAACAGATGTGTGGGTCGCTCACGGTACAAAGCTGATTCTATTAGTAACATCAATTGATGCCTTAAATCATGGTTACAGGTCCTCTGTCATTATCTGAACTCTTACACAACAGTAGCACTATTCATAATGCTAAAAGTTCAACACTATCTTTTTTCTCCTCTTCTGGGTGGGTTTTTTAAATTGTTTTTTAATGAGGTATAGTTGACGCACAATGTTACACTAGTTTTAGGTGTACGACATAGTGATTCAACAAGTCTACGCCTTGTGCTGTGCCTGCACAAGTGTAGCTGCCATCAGTCCCCATACGGTGCTATTACAGTACCATTGACTGTAATCCTTATGCTGCGCCTGCACAAGTGTAGCTGCCATCAGTCCCCATACGGTGCTATTACAGTACCATTGACTGTATTCCTTATGCTGCGCCTTTCATCCCCATGACTTATTCATTCCATAGCTAACACCATCTTGATACAAAGCACAACAGTTTTCATGTGTCTGTTAGCCATTTGTGGCTTTTTGTAGCCATTTCTTCTTTGGAGAAGTGTCTGTTCATGTCTTCTG
>JAQQSY010008213.1:0-10013 GCA_028646535.1 Procyon lotor | reverse complement strand
CAGGGAGCTAGCGATATAACGTGTTGTAAGACACAGACCCTGCTCTGGAAGGAAACTTTGAAGTTGGATTAAATTTCTGTAGCTTTGGGGGGCGCCTGGGTGGCTCAGTGGGTTAAAGCCTCTGCCATCGGCTCAGGTCATGATCTCAGGGTCCTGGGATCAAGCCCCGCATAGGGCTTTCTGCCCAGCGGGGAGCCTGCTTCCTCCTCTTTCTCTGCCTGCCTCTCTGCCTGCTTGTGATCTCTCTCTCTGTCAAATAAATAAATAAAATCTTAAAAAAAGAAAATTTCTGTAGCTTTGGTTACTAAGAGGTTTTCAACCCAGGGAGGTTTTGCACCCCAGGGGACATTTGGCAAGGTCTGGAGACATTTTTAGTTGCCAGTCTTGGCTAACCTTGGTGATTTGGCTCTATTTTGAAGAGGGTAAAAATAATTCAGGGGAAAAAAAAAACGATTATGGCAGCAGTTACTGCTGGTATTACTGAGTTTTTCACTTTTTGCTTTGTTTCAATAGGCGTCTCAATGCACTGTGTGAGGGAGGAACATTCTGCAGTCAATATGAATCTTCACTACTTGGAAAATGGCACGGTTATGTTGAACTTTATTTATCGGAAAGAACTGTTTTTTCTTCCTTTGGGATTTGCACTTAAGGTGTGACTTCATGAATATATTTCTTCTATGAAGAGCTTCACTGGGGGGGTCGCATTCTGTGCAGAGTGGATGGATAGGGTCTCCTTAGCGGAGTTCATGCTGTACCAGCTGTGCACTGCGCCATAACAAATTCCCCAAAATTCGGTAGCTTAAACTGTCAGTAAATGTTTCCCTCTTACTATTTCTGTGGCCGGGAGTTTGGAAGTGGCTGGGACTAGGGGCATGTCTGCCTCAAAGGTTTCAGGAGGTTGCAGTGAGATGTCAGCAGGGGCTGTGTTCATTAAGAAGGGTTGACTGTGGCCAAAGGGTCTATTTCCAGGGTAGTCGCTCACAGCTGGCCCATCATTGTGGGCTGTTGGGGGGAGGTCCCAGTTCCTCAGCATGGGCCTTTGCACAGGCTGTTTGGGGTGGCTGTCTTCCCCAAGGGGATTAGACAGGAGAGCAAGGCTGCACCCACAGTCCCTTCTATGACCTGTCCTTAAGAGTCACACATCCACTTTTCCACCATATTGTCTTGGTCACACCGGCCAGTGCTGATTTAGTGTGGGAGGAGGCTATATAGGGCTGTGAGTACCAGAGGGTGCGGCTCACTGGGGCCATCTTGATGTCTTATTATACAGCCTCTAATAATAGCCACACTTACTGTATCTCGAATAACAGCATCTCAGTAAGTCAAAATGTCTAGTCGTTTATTCTTCTACGTCACTGATGCAGAATGTCTTAGTGATCTTTGGTTAACGCTAAAACAAACTTAAAATCTTGGAGAGTTCATTTCAGTTCACCAATAGTAGAGTGCTAATTTTTCTTGGGTATTAGAAAAATAAAGATTCATTACCTAACCTTTTTTTTGTTGTTGTTCTAGGCGCTCGTCAGCTTCTCCGATTATCAGATTTTTCAGGAGCTCATCAAAGGCAAAGAGGAGGACTCTTTCTTTAGGAACTCCATTTCTCAGATGTTAAGGATCGTCATGGAAGAGGGTTGTGCCACACAAAAGCAGGTCCTTAACTATCTAGGTGAACGCTTCAGAGTAAAGCTCAGTCTTCCTGACTGGTGTCCAAATGAGCAAGCTGCAGAGTTTCTGTTTAAGTATGTATGCTTCTGCTTAAACTGTGTTTTGTGGGGCGGAAGTTGTCAGTGGTTCTTTGTATTGATTGTAGTTAGTGCTGGTGAGTCATCTGGGACTCCGAACGGACCTGCGGGTAGAATTCTGGTCTAAGGGAGTAGAGGCTAGCCCTGTGTTTCTCTGGCCATCATCACCTTTTCTTTTTATGGTAGTTTCATTTTATTTTATTCTACTTTTACGCTTTTATTTTGAAACAACTTTGGACTTCCAGGATTGCTAGAAAAATAGTACGGTGGACACTTCAGTCACTAGTCGGTATCATTTTTATCATCATTTACCATCAGTGATGCTCAGTATAATTTTTACTACATTTGCTTTCTTAATTTCTCTGCGCGTAGATAAACACGTTTCTGCAACATTTGAAAGTTGTAGGCAGGACGTCCCTTTCTTTCCCCAAGGCAAGGACTCTGGGTTCTGTAACCACTGTCTAGTTCTTAGCACCATCCGATATGTAGCCACAACTCCCATCTTAAGCCTTTGAATGGTCAGTGCAACTGAGAAACTGAATTCTTAAGTTTATTTAGTAATTCTAATTAGTTTGAATGTAAATGGCCAAGTGGCGCCTGTCATGCCTTGTTGTCCAGCATAGCTCTGGACCTTGTGACCACATGCTGTCCTCTTGCTCATGTTGCCAGTGAAGATAAAAAGCAATTTTTTGAAAATGAGTAAGCACTTCTAGGTAAAGAGGAATCGGGCCCCTTGGTCAGTAGATCATCAAGTACTAGTAGCAGCAAAATTATTTTAAGCTTTGCTTTCTCTTTTGACAGCCAGTGCGTCTGTATCCACTTGAAATCCAATACAGAAAAGTTTTATATGCTTTGTCTCATGACCCGGAAGCTCTTTGCATTAGCCAAAGGAGAGTGCATGGAGGACAATCCTGATAGTTTAGTGAATCAGGAAGTCCTGACACCCGGTCAGCTCTTCCTCATGTTTCTGAAGGTAAGCGCCTGCTGCTCTCACCCTGGCCAGCTGCCCCTCTCGGAATGGTGTGGCAGTTTCCGGCAGTATGGTTTCCTGTGGGGTTATGATTTCTAGTTTGGGCGTTTTACATAGTCTGCCTTTTGGTGTGTTTGCTGAGCAGTAAGGGACTTGATCAAAGATCTTACTTTATACCAAGTTCAGAAATATCCTTCATGTTTCTTAGCGGCTAAGTGAAGACAACAGCAAATCTTGGTTGTAACGTTAATGACCCCCGTGTAACTAGCCTGATGTGTGCGATTTTCTTACTTTTGCACCAGCTTTGTTTTAAGCCTCTGAACCTCTGAATGTGGGACACAGTAAGAGTCTTCAGGAAGGTACACGACTGTGATCTCATCTGAATTACAGATTCCCATGGGCCATTTCACTGAGTGTTGCTGCAGAGATTGAGGTGTCTGTGATTTTTGTGCTTGATTTTGAGGGCTTCTCAATGGTGAGGGAGCGAGAGTGAGTGCCAGGGTGCCCTTGCTGAACTTGAGAACAGATCGGGTGGGCGCCGTGCATCACCTTCTGTGCCGTCTCCCCTCCCTGCCCTCAGCACCGTCTGCTCAGCCTCACATACCTCAACCTTAAGCAGAAAGGCTGGTGAGCCTCCCAGGCCAAGGACACCTCCCAGGAAGAAGGCTTCTGAGAGGCCTCTTTGGCTTCTCTTACTCTGTCGTGTGCAGCTTTTACATAGAAGTCCCTAGTCACTCAACTGCATTTTTAAATCCAAAAAGTACGAGAACCTAAAAAAAACGTGAGTTGGCAGGAAAACCTGACTTGCACTGCAGGAGGCTATTTATAGTTTTTACTGATTCTACTTAGTGTGACAGTTTGTGTGTTTCACTGTAGAAAGTGAAAAGGCCAGGCTTGATTAAAAGCCAGTGCCTTAGTCTTTGTCAAAGGTGTTAGGTTTATGCACCTGCTACCTTTCTAGAGTCTGGAAAATTCTTAATACTGAAATACGTTTGGTCCAAGTGGTCCTGTAACACACTGCTTCTTGAGGAAAAGTTTGTTGTGAGGCTTAAGTAAATATGCCAGGGGCCAGCATATAGTAAGTGCCCAAGAAATGCTGCTTGGTCACCTTAGCAAGTTAATGGCAAAGTGACAGGAGGCAGATGTGTGACTAGGGAGTGAAGTTAGCGCCTCATTCCCCCCAGTCTTCTCCTGTCTCAGATTATAGAGCTGCTACCCATGTCTCTGATCCTCACTTGTGTACTTTCTGTCCTCTTTTCTGTCTCTTGTCTTATTCTCCATTGTGTTTCAGATTTCTAGGAGAAGAAAGAGTCAGTCTTTCCTACTAGTTTGTCAGCCATCTTGGATGTTGGGGGTCGTTTGGAGACTTTGACCTCCTCTTAGTTGTTTTTATTGGTAGGACAACAGCCTGCTGCTTGGTCTCAAAGCTTTGTTTTTGTTGCCTCTTTCTGCCTGTTGAAGCTGTTGACGGCTCAGTAAGAGCATTTTAATGAAAGCCCTTTCTAAAGCCAGAGCAAACCACTAGTGTCCATAGTGTTGACTGGGAGCAGTTTTGCCCCAGTCCAGGGGACATTCATTTTATGGTGCCTGGAAGCAGTTTTGGTTGTCGTGGCTCGTGGGGGTTGCTACAGGCATCCAGTGGGTCAGGGCCAAGGACACCTGGCCATCCTACACACATACTTGGCCCCTCACCATGAAGAACTATCCAGCCAAAATGTCAGTAGTGCCAAGATGGAGAAACTCTGATCTACAGGCGTTTGTAGCTTCTGTCTTAAGACTGCCGGACCGGGTCACGTGGGTGGCTCAGTTGGTTAAGCGACTGTCTTCAGCTCAGGTCATGGTCCCGGGATCGGACCTCCTGCTCAGTGGGCAGTCTACTTCTCTTAGTTGACCTCTCCTGACCTCTGACTCCCCCTCCCCCCCATGCTCGCTCACTCGCTCTCATTCTCAAATAAATAAAAATCTTAAGAAAAAAAAAAGAATGGCAGACTTATAATAGTGCATTGAAAGGCTGGTTTTTATAGGCCAGACGTTTTCCATGTCAAATGTATAAAGTAGTGGGCCTTTGTTGTGGATGTATAGATTACGTGGGGGTAAATACGAAATGTGAATAATTTGAATGTAATGGCTTAAATTTTATTTCAGGAAAAAATGGAATCTTGGTTAGTGTCTATTAAAATAGCTCTAGACAAGAGGGCTCAGAAGATGAATGTGTCCATAAACACTGAAAATTTGATGAAGATTTTTAATCTGGGAACAGACCTTACAAAGCCATTTGAGTATCTTCTTGCTACTGGGAATTTGCGTTCTAAAACAGGTAAAATTAAATCAATTGA
Organism: Procyon lotor; assembly: GCA_028646535.1. Lineage (NCBI taxonomy): Eukaryota > Metazoa > Chordata > Mammalia > Carnivora > Procyonidae > Procyon > Procyon lotor. Next base: position 4,968 of record JAQQSY010008213.1, on the reverse strand, counting down.
CTTCATTTTAGTTGCACTGCATTTGCTCAGTATAGATTTATATACTGCTGAGAGAGGGTTCTCTTTGAAAGTGAACTTGTCCCTTTCAACAAAGACCGATTTCATGTTGTAAATTTGACAAGTTTGTATCGGTCTGAAGGAATTGAGACAAGGGATCTGTGGAGCATAAATTTACTTCTCATTGACACATGCATCTCTGGATCTGTGAGGAATGGTCACCAGGACAGATAGTCTGGGAGGGTTGTAGATACGTGCCTGTCCCTAAACCAAGTGCTTTATAAAGGCCTGAAAAACTTATGTGGTCATTGAGGGCCCAGAAATCTGTTGTGTTTTGTTTTATTTTGTTTTGTTTTTTCCAAACAAGTGGTACTAATGCAGATTGTTGTTAAAAATAACAATTACATATTCTCCCAGCCTCTCTGATGAACCCCATTCAGTTACTTGCTGTTTCATACATTTAATTTAGTTTCCCACTAAAGAGGTAGTAGTAGAGGTGTGAGGGAAGCAGGGGGACTAATACAATCTGGGAAGTCTGGAGAGTTTTACTGCCTTTCTACTAATAGTTTTGTAAACTCTTCCCACTCATCAGAGCTAATAAACTTTGTAATAACTCTGCAATTTATAGTGTGCCCTGAGGCGCTTGTCCTCAGAGCCTCAAATCAAAAGAGACTTGTGTTTTTAAGTGGAACCTGTTTCTGAATGATTTTTGTTTTATGAAGGTCTTGGCTTCCTGCAAGATTCTGGCCTTTGTGTTGTGGCTGATAAGCTGAACTTCATACGCTATCTCTCCCATTTCCGCTGTGTGCACAGAGGGGCCGATTTTGCCAAGATGAGGACCACCACGGTACGCAGGCTGCTGCCGGAGTCCTGGGGCTTCCTGTGCCCCGTGCACACCCCAGACGGGGAGCCCTGTGGCCTCATGAACCACTTGACTGCTGTGTGCGAGGTTGTCACACAGTTTGCGTACACGGCGTCTGTTCCTGCTTTGCTGTGCAGCTTGGGTATGTGGGGTGCGGCCGGAAGCCCTCTTGTTTGGGTGGGTGGGTTTTAATAGGTGCAGACTACTAAGGTTTGCTTCTTTGGAGGCTGAGCAGAGAATTCCTGCAAGAATTCTGTTTCCTCTTCTGTGCAGGAGTTGGGCTGGTCTCTTGGCTCTTCTATTAGGTCAGGTGCGCTTTTTTTTTTTTTCAGAATGAACAAAGGAGAAATTAAATGTCGTGGTTTTGTTCTTACGCACACACCCTCCCCCGCCACCAAAAAAAGATGTCAAGGCATTTGAAATAAAGCAGCATTCAAAAAAAATAAAGCAGCATTCAGCATGTAATATCAGAAATAACATTTGGGGTCACTCTTTGTGCATCTGTGAGTACTGTATCTCTAATTAGGAAACCATGTCATTTTGCAGGAAGACAGTTGAAAAGGAGTAATCTAGTCTGTACCCCGATGTCATCAGAGATGTAGTCTTTGTTCCCGGGGACCTTCTAGTTGTTCTGTCTGCTTTGGCTGAATGTCCTGGAATGACCACAAAAGCCAATACATTTTAGCAATTAGGCAAATTCACAGGTGTGGAATCCACAAATAATGAGGATCATATGTAGTTAGGTTTTGGGGGAAAAGTTCATCTATTTACCTGGTTCAGATCAAAATACAGAAGGTACACAGTGGAAAGCCTCTCTTAACACCCTTGTCCCCCAGCTGTCCTCCCCCTAGACAGAGTCGCTAGTCACTCACATGTCCTTGCTGCAATGACTTTGAAACACTCAAGCAATAAAAAAACGTTGTGGTTTAGAGACAAGATAACTAGCTGTCTAAAATGACGAAGCGGTTGCTGAGCCCATCTGGAGGGAATTCTGGCTGTAGGGAAAAAGCATTCCGACGTGAGCGTTCTGTGTGTTCGTTTCTTCAGGGGTCACTCCGGTCGACGGAGCTCCACACCGACCATACAGCGAGTGCTACCCCGTCCTGCTGGATGGCGTCGTGGTTGGCTGGGTGGATAAGGAACTTGCTCCCAGCATTGCAGATTCGCTCCGACGTTTTAAGGTGATCTTGCATCTTTGTGAGTTGTTCTGTGCCTTCATCTTGATTGTCCTTTTCTCGTTGAGGTAGCCCACGACTGTCTACAGTGGTCAGGGGGTCTGGAGGTCAGAAGCTAATTCCTAAAGTACCTGGGGGCACCTGGGTGCCTCACTCGATTAAGTGTCTGCCTTCGGCTCTGGTCCTGATCCCAGGGGCCTGGGGACCTAGCCCTTCGTCGGGCTCCTTGCTCAGCAGGGAGCCTGCTTCCCCTTCTGCCTCTGCCTGGCACTCCCCCTGCTTGTGCTCTCTCTCTGTCAAATAAATAAATAAAATCTTCAAAAAACCAAAGATACAAAGTGCCCATACATCCGCTGTAGTGGCAGAGTCTTGTCTTGCGCTGGCCTCATAGGTTGGAGTCAGTGACAGATACTTTGACCTGAAAGCATTTTCTTTGGTAGTTTCCTTGAGGCCCTACTCTAACAAATTTTAACTTTTTTTGTTTTGTAAATACTAGGGCCTCAAAATAGCCTCTTTATATTTAAAGTAATATTAAAGAGAAGCTTCTGGATCTTGAAAGTGTATTTTTAAAAAGTCAAATAGAATGATATCGCGAAGAGCTCCCATATACCCATTCCCCAGATCCACCAGTTGTTACGTTTTGCTCCATGTGCTTCATACATTTGTATGCTCTTTATTAACAGGCATGTAGTTTTTTCTTCTGAACCATTTGAGGGTGGTAGACAGGTACAACCCCTTTTCCACAAAGATTACAGAGCATTCTTCCTGAGAACAAGGAGTTTCTCTCCTCAGTAACCACAGTCTGCTTTTTAACGTCAGGAAAGGTCAGGGCGGCCGATGCCAGTTGTCCCAGTCAGGCCTTTGTGGCATTGTTTTCGCCATCCTGGGCTGGGGCCCAGGCCGGCATCGTGTATTACATGTGGTTATCGTGTTGCTTTAGTCTCCTTCAATCTGGAACAGTCCCTCAGCCTTTCGGGTCTTGACTTTAAAACAAAACAAAACTACAGGCAAGTTGTCATATAGATATTCTTTAATTTATATAGGCTTGGAGCTTTCTGATGATGAGATTCAGGACGTCCTTTTGAGAGGCACAGGACGCTGGCCTCTCCCACGGCTGCCCGTTAATTATGATCTCTCTCAGCTCGTATTCTCTAGGTTGGCCCGCTGTGCTCTGCCTGTTTTCTGTGTAATTAGTCATTTGTGGAGAAACACTTGGAAGCTACGTGAAAGCCCTTTCCCTCATCAGGTTTGCCCCCACGAGTTGGTGACTTCTTTTCAGTTATTACTATTCCACTGCTGATTCTTTGCTGGGTTTGTTATGACTGTGATGGCTGCCAAATGGTTTTCTCACGCCGTCGTCCCTTCCGCCTTTATGACTTGCGCTGTTTTCTAAGGTAGGGTTTTCCCTTCTCCATTTGTTTATTGATTCACATCAGCATGGATTTATAAGATGCTTATTTCATTTCATGAGTATTCCGTTGCTGTTGCTTATTTTGATGCTCAAAACGGATGCATATCCACCCTCTCCCAAAGTCCCTGTCCTTTGGTTTTGTTTATAAACTTGCATGGCAAAATTTACCATTGTAACCATTTTAAGTTCAGTGCCATTAAGCGCATTCTTAGTGTTGTGTGGCCATCACCCTGCTCGTCTCCTGAAGTTTCTCATCGTCCCAGACTGAACCTCTGTGCTCATTCCACAGGAGCTCCCCATTTCCCTCTTCCCTAATTCCTGGTGACCACTATTCCACTTTTCTTCATGAACTTTGACTTTGCTAGGTACCTCATGTCAGTGGAATCGTACAGTATTTGTCCCTTTGTGTCTGGCTTATTTCACTCGGCATAATATTCTCCATGTCATAGCACGGATCAGAATTGCATTCCTTTTTAAGACTGAAGAGTATCCCCCCCCCCCCCCAAAAAAAAAGACTGAAGAGTATCCCGTTGCATACACCACCACATTTTGTTTAGCCATTCATTCATTGGTGGACCCTCGGGTTGCTTCCACCGTTTGGCTATCGTGAATACTGCTGCTAGGAACCTGGGTGTAGCACCTTTTTGAAGCCCTGCTTTCAGTACTTTTGGGTGTCTGCCTACAATTGGAGCTGCTGGATCATCCGGTAATTCTGTGTTTCATTCTTGAGTATGTCTGGGGACAAATCTGTAATGTTTTCCCTTAGATGTGTACTGAGTGTATTATATTAATTTATTCCCTAGTAATCATCATTCTCTAATCATAGTGGTGAATAATGAATCCTAAATTCCTGGAATAAATCTCACTTGGTCTTGGTGGATTTGTTTCTTAATTGACATGAGTATCTGCTTTATAAAAAGAATTAGAGAGTTTTCCTTTGCTTTCAGTGCCCTGGAACGGTTTGTGGAGCATGGGGTTATCTGGGTCTAAGTCTGCTAGAATTCTCCTCTGAGACCATCTGGCTCTAGTGCTTTCTTTAGGGGTAGTTTAAATAATGGGAATAATATTCCTAATTCCTAATATGGGAATTGATCATCTTCTAAAAGGCTTTCTACCTCTACTGAGGTCTGTTTTGGTAAACTACATTTTATCCATTTCATCTTGATTTCTTAGAGGCATGCAGATTATACCGATGATTTTATTTTATTCTATTTTTATTTTTTTTAAAGATTTTATTTATTTGACAGAGAAAGAAAGATTACAAGTAGGGGCGCCTGGGCGGCTCAGTCGTTAAGTGTCTGCCTTCGGCCCAGGTCAGATCCCAGGGGCCTGGGATCGAGCCCCGCATCGGGCTCTCTGCTCGGCAGGAAGCCTGCTTCTCCCGCTACCATTCCCTCTGCTTGTGTTCCCTCTCTCGCTGTGTTTCTCTCTGTCAAATAAATAAAATCTTCAAAAAAAAAAAAAAGAAAGATTACAAGTAGACGGGGTGGGGGGGGAGCAGGCTCCCTGCTGAGCAGAGAGCC
>JAQQSY010008212.1:0-10014 GCA_028646535.1 Procyon lotor | reverse complement strand
CTCAGACTTTTATCCCACTGCCTCTTTTTTTTTTTTTAATCCCCCTGAAGATTTTATTTATTTATTTGAGAGAGAGAGAGAGAGAGAGAGAGAGTGAGATCACAAGCAGGGGGAGAGGCAGGCAGAGCAGAGGGAGAAGCAGGCTCCCCACTGAGCAGGGGGCCCGACGTGGGGCTCGATCCCAGGACCCTGGGATCATGACCTGAGCCGAAGGCAGAGGCTTCACTGACTGAGCCCCCCAGGCGCCTCTCATCCCAGTAGCTCTTGCCCGGAGAAGGTTCCTGGCCATCCCATCCAGCACCGTGACCGCCCACACCGCTCCTGCCAGCGTTCTGTATCCCCCTCCCATCTTTGTTTTTCTTCCCGGCACTGGCTACTGTCAAACGTACTATACGTTTCATTTTTTTGATCTTCTGGCACTCCTTCTTTTCCCCACTAAAATGTCAGCCCCACGAGGCCAGGGATTTCTGTCTGGCACCTGGAGAGGGCTCATTTTTAAACGAGTGAGTGAAGAGTGTGCATTCAGGCAGGGCTTGTGCATTCCTATTACAAACCCGTGGATTTATATGTAGTTCAGATGTTCCAGTTGTTACTCTTTTTGGTTCAAGTAAACGTCTTAAACTCTGTGCTTTGGGATTCTTCCTATCAAATGGGGATGATGATGGCACCCAGCCCCCTAGGGCTGTGGTTGGACTCAGTGGGCTCTCATAGGAAAAGCACTTAGCACCGTGTCTGGCGTATAGGAAGCTCTATATAAAGGCCTGCATTATGATTACGGCTACTACTATTATTTATCTGAAAATTAAAATATTACCAATAGCGCTAACGTCTATCGTGATCCTCACCCCCAACCACGCTTCTCCCCACTTTTCTCCTCAGAAGTAAACCACCGTTATTAGCCTTTTTTCTGTATTTCAGATCTTTTCTGTGCAGTTAAGTTATAAATATACGTACCCACAGAAAAATACAGTACTTAAAAAAAATAAGTACTATGTTTCATATAATTCTTTTGGGAGTTGCTTTTCATCGTCTCTCTCAGGAATGCATCACGGACGTGGTTGACTTCATTCCTTGCCGCCTCTGTAGATGACCCCAGGCTGGGGAACCCGCTGCAGGTTCTGTGACCGTTCCCCCCTGGTGGACATTTAGCTGCTCCCAAGTTTCTGCTACTACGAACGGCGCTCGCTCAGTGTCCCTGCATCTGCCCCGTGAGCGCTTCCGCCCTTCTGCCGGGTCGTCACTAGGGCACGAGGTTGTATCCGAGGATTTATGCACTTGGCATTTTAATAGATAGTGCACGTTGCCCTCATAAATGCTGTTGCCACTTAACGGTTCTCGCCAGCAGGAGGCAAAAAGCCTCTGCTTGCTTTTTTTTTTTTTTTTTAATTGTAATTTTTATTTTGAGAAATGAAAAAAAAACATGAAAAGTACAAAGTGTAATGTAATAAACATCAGTGTACTTAGCACCTAGAAATGTCAGCTGTTAACATTTTGTCACATTTGCCACAAGTCTTTTATAGTTTTACTTAACAAATACCCGAACATTGCAGAAAAGTTTTCTTTTGGACAAGTTCATCCCTCGTCCCAGAGGCAATCACTGTTCTGAATTTATCATGAACCCTTGCAAACCAGTGCTATATTTTACTTATATGTAGAACCACGAACAATCTATTATTTTTGTGCATTAAAAATTTTTTATGATTCTGTAACTTGCGTTTCTGTAGCCCTTCTGCAGTCCTTTTACCTGCTGTGTAATATTCCACCGCGTCTCAGTTTATTTATCTCTTCTCCAAGCCACGGGCATTTAGGCTGAATTCCAGTGATAGGATTACAGCCGGTTCTGAGATGAACATCCTACAGGAAATATTCCTATTTTTCGTTATGTATTTTTTTTTTAAAACAATTTTATTTAGTTAGTTGACAGAGAGATAGAGAGAGAGAGAGCACGAGTAGACAGAGCAGCAGGCAGAGTGAGAGGGAGAAGCAGGCTTCCCACCAAGCAGGGAGCCCGATGCGGGGCTCGATCCCAGGACCCTGAGATCATGACCTGAGCTGAAGGCAGAGGCTTTAACCCACTGAGCCACCCAGGCGCTCCTCGTTATGTATGTATGTATGTATGTATGTATTCTTATAACATTTTGGTTTTGTATACTATACAGGATAAGGTGTCCTCTTTGTCCTCTTTTCACAGACACAGACACAACCTTGAAAAGCAAAATATGATTTTCTTTTTTTTTTTTTTTCCCCTCCTACCTGTCAGATGAGTGTTCTTTCAAGGATGGGAAGACTGACTATTTGCGGCTTGCTTTCATGAGTTTGGTTGTTCTTACTAATGTACCTGAAGATGGAAAATATTTATACTCTGGGATCTTAACTACTTGAATCTTTTTGTATTGGATGTTCTCATTCATTCACGCGGTATTTGCCAAGTGCCTCTGAGTGCCAGGCACCATTCTCGGCAGGGGCACCACCGATGGCGTCCTTGTTATTGTGGATTTCCATTCTGGGGGGAGCGGACAATGTACCAGCCACAAATCAGCATCATCTCTCCCCTTCCCACGGTTCATTACTGATGGGCAAATGGAGTTGTGTTTCCCTGGCAAAGTCCCTTCCCTGGCTGAGCCCCCGTGGGGATGTGTGGCGAGCAGTTTCTGTGGGACTAAACCTACAGTTTCTGGGAGTTGTGTTGTGATTATCTGTTGGTGCATAACCACCCCGCCTTCTCCCAGAAACACAGTGGTTTCCAACAGTGGTGCATTTATATCACTCGCTAGTCTACTAGGGGCAGGGCTGGGTGGGGACAGCGGTCTCTGCAGCAGTGGCCGTCCTCTGGGGCCGCTGGCAGGAATCACCTGAAGACTCACTTGTCTGGTGGTTGATGCCGGCCGTGGGACCTCGGCTGCCCCGTGGCCGGGATGTCTCCGTGTGACCTCCTTACAATAGGGCAGCAGGGTCCAAGGCTGAGCCTCTGGGGAGGGCCAGCCAGGAGCTGCATCACCTTTTAAGACTTAGTCTCTGAAGTCCCAGAAGTGCCGGTTCTGCTGCAGTCTTGCTCTGAGTAGACTTCAGGGCAGGGGACCCTCCTGTCCGTGAAGGTGTGTGATGTCCCCTGTGCCAGGGGCATGTGGGATGGACGTATCTGTGCCATGGGCCATGGCATCCCACGAGCCGTGCGGAGCGGTCCTTAAGTCCTGTCCACACGGTCGGCCCCATCTTCTGGCGGCCGTGGCTTGTGGGACACCTGCGTGGAGGCAGCCATGTGGACAGCGGTTGGGATCGTAGCAGAGTCTCGGAGGGCAGCTGGATGCATCTAGACATCGCATTTAGGTCTCCTAAATGCCCCACAACATCCCCTGTCCCTCTCATTGCACAGATAAGGAAACTGAGGCTCAGAGCCCCTGAGCCAGCTCCAGAATCCACACAGTTAATGGGCAGGGAGGCTGGGCTTGGGACCCAAACGCCTGTTGGACTCCCTGCGGCTGTCAGTAGCACCACCCCCTTCCTCCCGGGAGATAAGGCCTCTGTCGTGCTCGGAAAGCTCCCAGTCGTGGGACTCTGGGGGGCAGTCTCTGAGTGGCCACTTGGTCTGGCAGGCCTCTGGTTACCATGGTGACGGTGGCCAGCCACACAGAGAGACACTGTTGACCTTTTTTCCTCCCTCCCCCCCACCCCCCCGCACACTCAGAGGTTCTGGGTCTTACTGAACAGAGAGATGCGGTGCATTTAGAAGCCTCGAAGGGCACCTCCTGTCTGTCCGCTAATGGGCTTGTTGATTTGAGAAATGGTCTTAGGATGTCTCCTTGACTCAAGGCATGGGCTGAGCAATTATAAAAATGAAATATGATGTCATGTCAGGCAGCCCATCACCGAGTCCTGGTGTCTGAGGTTGTTCAATTATCTTCACCTGTTTCCAGGGCTTCCAAACCCTTCAATAAAAGACCTTTCAGGGTGGAATTTTTTCCTGCTCCCTCACTCGCTCTTCTGGGCTATTTTGGGATGATGGGATAAGATGTATTCACATTTTCTTTGACATAATTGCGCCTCAAAGGTGCCGCGTGTTGGTGTTTGTGGCCAGCGGCCCTTTGAATGGAAAGTTCTCACACGAGAATGCTCCCGGCTCTTAGCGCTCGCCCTGTGTGGCCTCCCTGTGAATAAGTCCTAGGGGATCTGGGCCACCGTTGTAGAGGGGGGACCGTTCTAACCTTGCGTTAGGAGGGGAGGCAGCCGTCGCTTAGGAATGTCGGTTTAAAACCCAAGGTAATTGGGATTTCAGTGAAATAGACATGACAGTTTTATAGTCAGAACACATGTGGCATCTGCTGGGGTGAGTCGATCCTTCCAGGCTGCAGTGAGTCAGGCCATCCTGTGACATCAGACACCCAGGGTCTGACCGTGGCTTCTCCCCTACCCCATCCCAGCCCCATCACGACCTGTCTGGATCCTCCCTCTTCACGCCTTCTTGCTTTCATGCGGGGCTCTTTACCGTCTGTCCTTATCCAGGAGCCTTTAAAATGTGAGTCAAATCATGCTGCCCTTCTCCAAACCCCAAAGAAATAGAGCAGAGAGTGGCAGGTCAGAGGGCAGGTGGTGAGGCCCAGGAGGTTGGATGAAGAGTAGGATGCATCTTTTTTTGTTTTTTTAGCAGCCTTATGTTTCCTTCCTGGCCAGGGGCTTCGTGAGAAGCAGCTTAGCAAAGCTGGAGTAGTGTCTCCTTCCACTGCTCGGGCCAGATCTGCCTTCCAAGGACTGCCAGATGAGGGACGTGCCAGATCAGAAGGACATTTCAGACTGAAGCGCCAGGCACGGCGTGTAAAGGATGAAGTAGATGCTTCTGTGGAAACAAAAGGGCCCCTGACACTCTGTCCTAGGTCAGGTAACAGGGCGTGGTGGGGACTGTGGCAAAGGAGCACCTGTGCCCCGCCCGGAGGAGACAGCCTGGCACCAGCCAGCTGGGGTCCCAGGAGAATGCAGGTCTAATCTGTGAGGTTTTCAAGAGAAGCCCACTGGCCAGCCTCGTGGCCACTCCCTGTTTCTGTTTCTGAGAATCGCTACGAACTCATGGGTTTTACCATACTTGATGTGTTTCATCTGTTGAGTCGTTTACTGTTTGGATACTGTAAATCACCCCGGATTTGCAGCTTTGGCCAGCACGCACGCCTTCAGCCTGGCTCACGTGTCCCTCTGACGCGTCCCTGTCAGTTTTGGAGTGCCTTCCTGTTTGCTGGCACGAGCTGGTCCAGGTTCATCTGGTACATTTCCTGCTCCAGACGTGGAACCAACCATTTCTCCAAGAAGCTTGGACTGGAGCTCTGTTTTTAAAGGCTGGCACTAAACCCACGTTCAGAATGAAAGCTTGGCTGGAGCCGGATCTGGTCCTGGGGTGGCCCCCGGGGTCCGCGGGTAGCAGTTTCAGCACCATGGGCAGAGCTCCAGGCTGACCGCCACCCTCTCTGGAGAGCTTGGCCTCTGCTCCCGGGGCCTGCTGGGCTGATGAACAGCCCAGCTAATGTGTCTGGACGGTTGCATTCCACTCGGGGCAGCCACCCAAAAAGCGTCTGAAATGCACTTTCCCTGAGAGCTGCTCTCGCGGGCTGCATCTCGCGGAAATCTGTCCAGACTCAGGTGTGGACTCAGAGGCGGAGTAGCCCGCTCTGCAGACCGTGCGGATTCCACCGTTCCATCGTCCGTCATCATACAGGTCTGCGTCTGGAATGGGTCGTCGCCGAGGCCCAGACCTGAAACCAACGGAGACCTCTTCCCTTCGACCTTCTGCCTTTCCTGGCAGCCACTGCCCACACCGCTGCCACACGGGCCACTGCTGTGTCCTGCGTTTATTCGGAAGCATCTAGAATGCTGCCGAGTGGACTCTGGGTACGGCTTCTCTCCTACACCTGCTGCGTGAGCTTGGGCTCCGGTCGCCGGTGCGCTGGTCCTGGCTTGGCGACGCGCCAGGTTCAGAGGCTTGGGCAGGCTGCCTACCCTCCCCGTGCCCCAGTTTCCGGTACAGAGATCTACCTCAGAGCGTTGTACCGAAGAGCCCATGAGTTAATACACGTAAATCCCTCACAACAGCGAGGCTTAACACACATTGACATTTACGATTATCGGAATCTCTGTGTCTAGGCGAGCATAACCAACCAGTTCCTGGATTGCGAGATGCACGGGCCTGCCGGGTGCTTTTCTCCCTTTCCTTTTTGCTCTGCTTTCCTCCCTTTCTGGACCCCCCTCCCCCATCTTCTTCCACTGGTTCGAAGTATTTTCCTGCCATACGAATCCTGGGCTGGCCTCATGGACGTGGGACCCGCACAGTCCTGTGGGCGCCACACTCGGGAGGGGCCCGCGCTTTGTTTAATGTTTTGTTGTCATTGTCTTGAAATTGTTCATTTTTGAACAAGGGCTCCTGTGTTTGCCCTTGTACTAGTCCCTGCGTGTCACGCCGTGGGTGCTCTGTGTCTCCAGGGTGGTGCTGGCTGCCGGGGCGTCTCTCTGTGTCCCTGTCTCCCGGCCCATGATGGACTTCCAGTAAATGCTGATGGTGTGGGAGTCTTACCCGCCGAGCCCCGTGTGTCTGTTCTTGTCTCTGTCTCTCCCTCCAGCACCTGCCTAGGCAGCATGGGAGCTCGAGTGTGGTGGTGCGCAGGAAACTGGGGCCAAGCCCGTGGAGGGGATTCGGTTCTTGTGTCCCTATGAACGTCTCACTCCGATGCCTGGCCTCCAGCCCTTTGTGAGCCAGCCTCGATGTGCCGCGCGGGTGTCCAAAAGCACGACTGGGGACTTGCTTTCTGGGGACATTGCTATTTGGACAGGAATCAGTGGTGACGGCACCCCTGGAACTGGACACTTTGCTGACGTCTGGTGCCCACCCTAGACAGCCAGGGGCAGGCTCCCCTCCTTCCTCGGACGCGGGTCCTGCGGAGACCCTGCCTCCTGCTCTGGGTTGTGGGGGGAGGACCGGGCCCGGGGGGGCTGGGCTGCCTGCACTTCCTGGGGTTGTCTTGCTCTGCACTGGGTGGGCGCCTCCTATACACAAGCTCCCAGGGCGTTAGGAGGTGGGAGGGGGGCTCAGCCTCTTGCCGTGGGCGCATGAGCCAGCAAATTCTCGAAGCTGGGAACGGCGAGGTCGCGAACCCTTGTAAGGGAGGCACAAAGATCTTTTCTTCCAGTCCAAATTAGCGAAATTGCCAGAGGCTGTTGTCATTTTTCAGCTAAGTCCGAGGGGTTAGGAGTTGGGATGAACTTTCCTTTCTTTGGTGCTAATGACTAGGTCGCCTGCCTGTTCTTTCATTAGATTAGAATCAAAATGAACTGAGAACCATCTTTGTGCACAGTGGCTCTCCTTGGCTCTGCTGCTGGTCGGGAGGTCTGCAGAGCAGGGGAGAGAGGGGACGTGGGGGAGGCTGCGTGGGCAGGCGCTGTATTTGCAGGTGGGGTGGCGCCCTGGTCTTCACCAACACCCTCCTAATTTCTCCCTGCTCGCTTCACTCTGGACTGCCTGCCCAGTCTGCTGCTGCTTGGGTTGGTGTTGTTTCAAGGGTGAGTCCCAGACGAGGCTCTCAAACCACGTCTCACAGAGGCCAGTAGAACCCAAGAGTGTGCATCCTGCACCTGCCTGGGTTTGAATTCTGGCTTTGCCCCTGCCAGCTGTGTGGCCTTGAGCAAGGGACTTCACCTCTCTGGGCCTGCGTTTTTTCACGAGGAGGAGCTGGCCATGGTACCTCCAGTGGTAGGGGGGACGAGTGCGGTTACTACGCGTCCTGTGCTTGGGAAGCCACCTGGCAGAGAGTGAGCACCAGGTAAATATGAAATGCTGACCCTCAGATTCTTGAAGAACGTTTCATCACCTTGCATGCACCTGCATAGAAGCAGGCTCCCTACCTCCTCCTCCCGAGTCATTGATGTGCAAAAGCACTTGTGAGGCTTGCCGGCTGGGTGGAGCCAAGCGGGTACCATTCTCTCTCAGCCCTTGTCCTCGCCCTGCTTGGGCTGAGAGTGGGACATTGGGTGTTGGTCCCGGTCCTGCCATTCCTGAGATGGGTGGTTCTTGCCTATCGCCTCACCTGCTGGGGACCCGGTGTCTGGGTGCGCTGAGCGGGGTGAGTGGGCGTGACCGCACGGCCCCCAGGTCCACCCAGGCTGATCTAGAGAGCTCGTCGTGGTTCTCTTCGTTGGCTTTCCCTGTGAGGAAGTTGCTCTTTCCCTAAACAACCCAAAGCACCACTTTTAGGAAGTGGAAATGCAAAGGTAAACAAGGAGACGTATACAAGAATTGTTTCTTTAAACATTGTACATCGTCACAGAAACTTGGAACCAACTTAAACATCCAGCAGGAGAATGACTCCATATGGTATTTCCATACAATGGAATAGTGTGTGGTAGCGGAGTGAGTGGGTGACAGCGACGTGCACCAGTAGATGTGAATTTCACGAGTGCATTGTTGTGTAGAATGTGCAAATGGCCGAAGAGTAGAGTATGACGTTATTTACACAACGCAGAAAACTCTAGATGTGGCATGTCTCATAGCATAAGTAGACATTATATTCTTTTGTTTTTAAGGATTTAACTTATTCATTCATGAGAGAGGCGGGCAGAGGCAGAGGGAGAAGCAGGCTCCCCGCGGAGCAGGGAGCCCAATGCGAGACTCAGTCCCAGGACCCTGGGATCATGACCTGAGCTGAGGGCAGACGCTTAACCGACTGAGCCACCCCGACGTCCCAGTTGACATATTCTGTAAGCAAAGTAAAAACGGACGCAGCCCCAGTGGACTCCCAAGTTCAGGGAAGCGGTGGCTTCTGGGGTCAGGAAGGGGATGTGGTTGGGAGGGGTGTGGAGGCCTTCAGCTATATTCGGGTGATCTATTTCTTCAATCAGGTGGTGATACACATGCATTCTTTGCGTCGAAACCCTTTTGTAAATCTTAACTATCATGTAATACATTTAAGACTATTTTGTCTGAACAAAACGTTAGAGAGCTAACGTGGGACTTCACTGGGCATCCCTGACTTCCTCCTCAGTGCTGACGCTCCAGGGTCCCCTTCCCCAGAGGCCATCAGTGACCCAGGTTTTCCGGGCGGTCCGGGAGGCACACAGCTTAGGCATCTGGTGGCCTTGGACAGGAGCCCACTCCTCTGTGGTGTCAGTTTCCTCATCTGTCTGGGGACAGTTCAGTCCCTGTAACTGAACCGTCATGGGGTTGATGCGGGCTTGGCAAGGGCGGTGGTGCGTGCAGAGCACGGGGCTCAGCCGGGCGCGTGGGGTCAGCAGCGCACGGCAGGTGCTGTTAGTGATGGTGACACACAGCAGTTTCATCCGTGAAGTGAGAGGGACGGTGAAGGGAATCAAAGGGGGAAGCAGGGGGCCCCTCCAACAGAGACCACTGTTTTCCTAGTTCCTAACACTTCCCTCATTAAAGAGGCTACTGTCTCAAGTTCAAAGCCCCATGAGGACTAGTTGGTTCTGAATCACACTGCGTCCAAGTCTCCTGTTCTGGTCACACATACTGCTTCTTTTCTCTTGGCCATAGGCTGACTTTGACTCATGACCGATCCCACAGCTAATGGTGACCTCGGACTAACCTCTCCTCTCTGAGGACTAACCTCCTCAGGACAGCACTGGCCCTGTGGTTCCCCTCAGGGTGAGGCCAGGCTGCCCTCCCTCCTCTTTGGCGCTGAGTGCAGGGGCAGCCTGTCCACGATGGCTCGTGGGTGCTCTTTCTCTCCAAAGGTGGAGAGTCTGGATTCTGTGCACGAGAGCTCTGTTCAAAGCAAGAAGGGGCAGGACGGCAGGCTTGCTAGCCACTGGAGCAGCCTGGGCCCGAGATGCCCCGGAGGAATGGGTCCCATGGAGGGAGGTGCGGGGTCCTGGCCATCCCAAGATGTGGGGTTTGCATCACATGGAGGGATGCTGCCCAGGCTCCCTATGGTTTCACAGTGCTGGCCAGTGAAGGTACCCTTGTTCGTGGGATGCTGTCAGGCTGTTCGGTACCAGGCAGGATGGCCTTGGAGTTGGTGCCAGTTG
>JAQQSY010008211.1:0-10014 GCA_028646535.1 Procyon lotor | reverse complement strand
AACTCCTCAAACTCAACACTCACAAAACCGATAATTACATCAAAAGATGGGCAGAAGACATGAACAGACACTTCTCCAAAGAAGACATACAAATGGCTAACAGACACATGAAAAAATGTTCATCATCTTTAGCCATCAGGGAGGGCAGTGAAATTATTTTGTATGATACCATAGTGGTGGATATTTGTCACAACATATTTGTCAAAACCCATATATTGTACAATACCAAAAGAGAACCCTAATGTAAATTATGGACTTAGGTAATAATAACATATCAATATTGGTTTACCAGCTATAACAAATGCATCATACCAATACAAGATGTTAATAATGGGGGACACTGAGTGTTGATGACAAGGGTATATGGGAACTCTCTGCTCTTTCTACTTAGATTTTCTGTAAGCCTAAATTGCTCAAAAATAAAGTCTATTTTTTAAAGATTTATTTATTTGAGAGAGAGAGAGAAAACACATGCACACAGGTGAGCACAGGGGGGATGGGCAGAGGGAAAGGGAGAGAGAATCCCAAACAGGCTTCACATCCAGCACAGAGCCCCACAGAGGCCTCCATCTTTTGACCATGACATCACGACCTGAGCTGAAATCAAGAGTGGGACATTTAACTGAGCCACCCAGCCACCCCAAAAATAAAGTATATTAATAATCAAAATGGGGGGGGTGCCTGGGTGATTGAGTCATTAAGCATCTGCCTTCAGCTCAGGTCATGATCCCAAGATCCCGGGATTGAGACCCACGTTGGGCTTCCTGCTCAGTGGGGAGCCTGCTTCTCTCTCTGCCTGCTGCTCCCCCACTTGTGCTGTCTCTCTGTCAAATAAATAAATAAAATCTATTAAAAATAATAATCAAAATAGGGGTGCCTGGGTGGTTCAGTCGGTTGAGCTTCTGACTCTTGGTTTTGGCTCAGGTGGTGATCACTCAGGTTGTGGGATCAAGCCCTGCACTGGGCTCACCACTTGGTGGGGAGTGTGATTGAAGATTCCTTCCTTCTGCCTCTCCCCCCACTCACACTCTCTTGCTTTCTCTCTCTAAATAAATGAATAACTTAACAATCAAAATTTTAAAAACTCATAGTAAAACAGAATAGTAACCAACAGTAACCAAAATATAACTATTATGGAATCTAGCCTTAATTACGCTCCTCAATATATACGTAACCGTAGTTTTAAGTATGTCTTTAGACCAACAAAGTGAAGCCTGTGGGTGCCGTAATCTCTAAAGTCTTATCTCTTCAAATTTTGTGATTGTTTTTCTTTTTCTTTTTTTTTTTTTGTACCTTAAGGGAATTTCATTTGATTGTTCCTAAATATTAGTATCATTTTGGTCAAAAAGAAAAATTATACATCACCCCCACCTGCCAACAGAGTACATTTTAGTTTCCTGAGTGCATTAAAACTCTTTAAGCAAAGAAAAGCAATTACTGACACATTTATTGACATTTTTACAAGCTAATCCTAGGGTGAGATGTGAGGCTAGTAGGAGAATGTATAATATTTGTAAGGAAAAAGGTGATTTGATAAGTAAGATGTTAAAAGCTTAACTATAAAATTGCAGAGTATTCTAAAATAAAAGCACATTCTGGTATTACCTGAGTCAAACCATTCTTTTTAAAAAATAGTTTAAGAACTTTGCCTTAAATGAATAAAAACAACTCCACAAGAGTGGTAACAAAGGCTAGAGAGTCAGTAAAAACGGAAAGTACTGGAAGCTAGCAAGCAAAATAGAAGTAAGTATATGCCCTTATATTACTTTGATATAGTCCCTTGTCTTTGCGAGAATATCTGCTAGGTATAAAGGAATCTCAAAGGAGCTAACCTAGGTACCAAAGGAAGGAATAGATAATTGTCAATACCTGATTAGGGGTCGGTCACATTAGCTTAGGATGTCATAACAAAATAGTATAAACACAGTGACTTAAATAACAGAAATTTCTCACAGTTCTGGAGACTAAAAATCCTAGATCCATGTGACAACATGGTCAGTTTCCAGTGAGAGCTTTCTGCTTGGCTGGAGGGTGGTTGCATTCTTGGGATATGCTTACATGACCTTTCTTTGGTGTATCTGTATTTAAGGTCACTAATACTATCAGGTTATCACACATATGACCTTATTAAATCTTAATTACTTTCTAAAACTTCCACCTCCAAATATAGTCACATTGTGGATCAGGGCTTCAAATCAGGAATTTTGAGGGGACATAATTCAGTCCATAGCAGGGGTATGAGGAAGAAATAAGAGTAATAGTTTTCCTTTATTTAAAAATGACTGACATATAACCCCAAAGTAATAGTTACTGGCTTTGGATCAAGATGGTAAACTGAGCATATGTATGTACTGATCTACCTTCCAAAAGCCCGTTAAAATTATGAATGCAAGGAAATAAACATCGCATTAATGAAAATGAAGGGTAATGGAAGATAATCCTTAGAAGGTAACATTCACTCAAAAATTCTGTAAGATAAAAAGTAGATGTCAGCATACTAATGCATAAAACAAAGAGGAGGAAAACACCACCCAGAATAGAGACAAGAAAAGCTTATTATTGGGGTGCCTGGGTGGCTCAGTCGTTAAGCGTCTGCCTTCGGCTCAGGTCATGATCCCAGAGTCCTGGGATTGAGCCCCGCATCGGGCTCCCTGCTCAGCAGGAAGCCTGCTTCTCCCACTACCATTCCCTCTGCTTGTGTTCCCTCTCTCGCTGTGTTTCTCTCTGTCAAATAAATAAAATCTTTAAAAAAAAAAAAAAAAAAAGCTTATTACTGAGGTAGGAGCCAATCTTCCTAGCATAGCATTGGAAAAACTACATACTCCTGTTTGGAATATATGCCCATGGGATCAAAACAGAAAAGAAGGTGAATACTTAAAGAGGACGTGAAAGGAATGGCTGTGTGTGATGACAGCGACCACTTTCCATTCTTGTTAATGCAGAATCAACTCTGTAATTACCACCAAAAGAGTGTTCTCTAAAGAAATTGCATGTTTGGCCTGGAAGAGATGGACTTCTTAGAGGGGTTTTGCACACCAACTACTTTGTGACATGGGCTTGTTATTAACCAATTATCCAATGCACAGTAAAGCAAAATCTAGTAGGCTACAATACTTATTAAATTACAAAAAATTATTTTAAAGAAGGAAACAGCCTATCAGAGAAACAATCCACACTACAAATAAGTAACCTAAGCCTTCATTTTTAAAAAAAATTCATCATCAAGGATCAGCATATATTTGAAGAAATCAATGTAAAAAAAATATAAAGAAGATCATGCCAAGTATTTTACACTGGAGGAAATAGATGCAATTCAAGTAAGAGCAAAGGAACAAAAAAAAAAATCTAATTAGACTCCTCAGATAGATTTGAAATGATATCAACTGCATCAATAAAATAAGGACAGAATGTTTTATAAAGGCAACTATAAGAACAAATAAGATTTTGTAGAAATTAAACATAACCAAATCTTAAAAGGGGAAATCCTTAAACAGGATATAATGTATAGTCAAGTGTATCTCTTAAAGTAAAATGACAAAAACAGAACACATTCAAGAAATCTGATTAATAGAAATTCCAGAAAAAAACAGAGAGGAAGTTACCCAGAGGGGAAAAATATTACTCATAAATAATGACAGTAATAAGTCTTTAAAGGGAACACACTCATCATGTACCAAAGAGGTTGTATTTGTTGACTTAACTAGTACTTATGTAGTCTACTAGGGGTAGGCCTTTTATGGATGCTGGGAATACAGCAGTGAATGCAACAGACAAAACACAAAAATCACTCTGTTCTTATGGGGCCTACATTCTAGATGAAGGAGACAGACAATAAATAAAGAAATGAGTGTAATACCTAGGGTGTCAGATAAAGAACAGGAAGTGCTGGGGAAGTTGGTATTTTAAATAGGACAGTTAGGATAAGCCTTTCTAACAATAAAGGTCATATATGAACAGAGATTTGAAGAAATTAAGGGCTTACGTATATAGACATCTTTAGAAAAATATTCCAGGCAATAGGAACAGCAAATGCTAAGCCCCTCAGGTGACTGTGTGCCAAATATGGATAAGTTAGAGTACAGAGGCTAACATACCTGGAATGGAATGAGCAAAAAGGAAGAAAGGCCTTGTAAGCCACTGTGAGCTGGGGATCTTCCTCCCCATGAAATGAAAATCTGGAGGATTTTGAGGGTAGGGATGGTGATATGATTTGACTTATATTTTTTAAAAGTCCCTCTGGGCTTTCTTATAAGAATGAGCTCCAGGAAGGAGAGCAGAAATAGGGCTCTTTTTTAAGGGAAAAGGATGAACGAATTCCAGATGGAAACGCAGATCCTTCTACTTTGGCAAAACTATTTACCAAGTCCTTCCTAAAAAGAAGCTCACAACTATTGCAACATGAGGTCAGGGACACCAAAGACTAACTTTAAAAGTATTCTTTCAAAGTCCCATCTTTCATTTTCTCTACTGCAGAGGGACACTGTCTGATGGGCATTTTTTTAATAATACTTAGTGCCCTTTTCACACTTTAACAGTTTTAGGCAATAATATATTTACTTATAAAATAGATCCAACAATTCGAATTCTAGGGTCAATAGGTTATATCACTTCTTATGACAGTGGTATAAGCAATTAAAAAAATAGTATGTGATTCTGAGAGACAGAAAGGTCTTTTCATACTTTAAATGAATACCCTGATACTGAAGCCAAAAATCAACATTTATTTTCTACATGGGAGTAGCTCCTGAAACAAAACCCTAGTACTTTGTTCTCCTGAAATAATTTTATATTCAATGAGCTCTTAAATCAATTCTTATGATTCTTAGGACATTAAGCAATACCATGAATTTAGAAGACAAGGTAAAGAGAAACAACATCAGTTAACCCCATAGGAGCTCATTTTTCACTGTATCTTCAAATACACTGATGTTCTTCCTACAATCATATTTCTTGTTTCTCATTAAGGTAAAATTCACATAACATAAAATCAGTCATTTCAAGGTATAAAATTTGATGGCCTTTACTATATTCGCAATGCTAAGCAAACACCACCTATATTTAGCTCTAACAATTTTTCATCATCCCAAAGAAATTATGCCCAATAAGCCATCATGCCCCTCCACCCCGGATAACAATCTATTTTTGGTCTTTATGGATTTGCCACTCTGGCCATTTCATATAAATAAAATCATACAATATGTGATCTCTTGTGTCTAGTTTCTTTATCACTATTTTTCAAAAGTCATCTGGGCTGTACCAGATGCACCACTTTATTCTTTTTTATGGCTATATAATATTTGGCCCCTCCCCTGTGGGGGAAGGAGCATGTGCAAGCTCCAGCGTGTACATACTTTTTTGATTCCCTTTATCAGCTGATGAATATTTAGGCTGATTTCACCTTTTGGCTACTATGAATAGTGCTTCTATGAACATTCATGTACAGGTATTTGTTTGAATACCTGCTTTCAATACATTTGGGTATAGATCTAGGAGTGAAATTGCTGAGTCATAGGGTAATCCCTTGTTTAACTTTCTGAGGAATCCATATACTGCTTTTGAGATTTCATAAGTGGGCAAATATGAAGCTGTGAAATACATCATTTTCTATATTCATTGTTAAATTTTCTCAATCCCTTAAGTGCAAATTTAGAGCACAATCTGATATTGTCATCAGTATTAAATGATACATAATATACTAAGGAAAAAATTAAGGATGTTGTTTTCTTAACTTTTCAATGAACTTATAAAATTCCATTACCACTTTTTACGAAAAAACAAGTTCTTTATAACTTAAGAATATGATCATTCTTAAAGAACTTAAAATACAACTGCACTGTCATTAAATAACATTTGAGAAAGGGAACCTGGTATTGTCTTAATTGCAAAATGAAGGAAGACAAGCAATTTAAACAAGATATATGGAAATTAAAGAGGAAGTTACTACTAAAAAGTGAAAAGGAGAAAAAAGAAAAATTGTTTCAACATACTTCTAAAGCAGAAAATATAACCAAACAGTCAATAAACATACGAAAATATATCCCATCTTTTAACATCTGAAGGAAAACAAAATAATACATAAACATACTATCATTTGTAAAGCATTATAGTGGAATTGCTTTCTTAATGGCAATACCCAGTGTTGGACAATATGGAAGAAACCTATTTTTCCCTTAAAACTTATACAGTTTTTTAAGCTTTTGGTGTATATATCAGGTCTTTTTGCATTTATGCTCCGGGATTTTAAACATAAACTTTGGCTACAAGGATGTCCATCAGAATATTGTTTATAATATTGTAATGTATAAGCAATATAACTACCCAATAATTAAGGATATTGAATTAACCACAGTATGTC
Organism: Procyon lotor; assembly: GCA_028646535.1. Lineage (NCBI taxonomy): Eukaryota > Metazoa > Chordata > Mammalia > Carnivora > Procyonidae > Procyon > Procyon lotor. The sequence goes on along the minus strand of JAQQSY010008211.1, from coordinate 3,659 downwards.
CTCACAATGAATGCTAAGAGAGCATTAAAAATAATGGGTGTGGGGTTTTATTAGGGAGTGATGAAAATATTCTAAAATTGATTATGTTCATGCTTATATAACTCTGAATATACTAAACCTATTCAACTGTATTCTAAATAAGTGAATTATACAGTAGCTATCTCAATAAACCTGTTACTATGAAAATGCACAAAACTACTCACAGGAAAAATCGGAATATAAAAGTTAGTGACATCTGAAGAAATTAAGTAGAAAAAAAAGCAGCTTACAAAATACTATGAACAATATAATTTTCTCCATTTTGTAAAATACATAAGAAATACAGTATAAAAAAATTAAAAAAGCCTTCTTGAAACTGTAATCAATAACAGAAGGTGAACACAAACTCAATTTTAATTAGAAAAGGAAATACAACCACAATAAAGAAGATAGATATTTGTAAATTATACAAAAATACTACCAACAATTATATGCCAGTAGCTATTAATTTTCTATTGAAAGGATGATTTTCTATGTAAGATACAGATTATTTAAAGGAAGAAAATGAGTAAGACAATGATAATGGAGAACATGGAAAACGTGAAAGTACTGTCTCAAATAAAGCTCTATGCTCATATTGTTTTACAGAAAATATTTTTCAGAAATCAAGATACTGATAATCTGTTATATACACAGTTACATCACCTACAAAAAGAACTAAAATTCATATTTTAGAAACCTAGTTTTTAAAATTTTTTTTAAAGATTTATTTATTTGAGAGAGCAAGCGAGCAAGTGTACATGCAGGGGGAGGGGCAGAGGGAGAGGAAGAAGCAGACTTACCACTGATTGAGCAGGGAGCCCAACAAAGGACTCAATCCCAGGACCCCAAGATCACAACCTGAGCAAAAGGCAGACGCTTAACTGACTGAGCCACCCAGGTGCCCCACATTTTACAAACCTAGTTTAAGCTAATACTATAACCTTGCAGAAATATAAAATGTACAGGCAAGTCATACATGTACAGATTAAAAAACATTTTTAATACAATCTCAGCAAATCAAATCCACTTTTGTATTAAAAGATGCTATTCTAGGAGGGGGACAAGATGGCAGAGAAGTAGGAGATCCCATTGCAACCTGTCCCCAAAAGTGAGCTGGATATCTACCAGAACACACTGAACATCCATGATATCATCCTGAAGAGCAAGATTTTTCACTTCTGGATCTCTATGGAAGTGGAAGACAGCAGTGAAGAGGTAAAGCAAAGGGAGAACACTCAAACCAATATCAGAGGATAAACAAAAGGGAGAGGGAGCCACCAGAAACGGTGCAAGGACAGTAATACCCCAGAGGAAAGTGCCCAGTGCTTGGGGAGGAATAATAACTTAGAGTCCGGTTAAAAACACTTAAACAGAGCAAAAGGTCCTGAGGACCAACTAGTGGAAGGGGGTGGTCGTGGGCATGGGCCTGGGCCCATGCTCCCAGGAAGGACACCACTCACCTCAAAGAGAGACTGGTGGGGGGGTCCAGTTCTTCATTCCTGAACCTGCAGCTTTCCACTCCTTACACCATTTTGTGGGTAGAGTGCGCACAGAGCCAGCAGCTTTTCACTGCGTGCCCCACTCTCTGGACTGAGTGCAACCCTGACTGAAAAGACATTCCTGGTCTGCTGCAGGGTCACGGCACTCCCAGCTGGCCCCAGAGAGAACGCAGGCAGGCAGCTTAATCTCTGGCAGGAATCTGACCACACCCTGCACCAGCCTGGAGCCCAGGGGGCAGGGGAGCACATGGAGTCACTGAACTGTGGAGTGCGCACCACCCATGACAGGCTGCACTGTGAGCAGAATTTCGAGGAGGGGGAGTGTATGTTCTGGATGACCCAGAGGTGAACAGACTGAGGCTTCTCTGTGATGGGGAGGTCTGGGTATGTACACCAGATTCCTTGCTTGGACTCTCCAAAAAGGTGAAAAAGCTACAAAAGGCCAAAAACCTTCAGAGAGTGAAAGACTGAGAAACCTGTTTCCACAGAGCTCAGCCCCTTGACTGGGGGGCAGAGTGACTCAACCAAAGCAAGACTGACTGGAAAACAACGCGTCACACCCCTCCCCCAGAAGACAAGTCAAAAAAAGAAAAGGATTATAACCACAGGGTCCCCATAAAATTTTAAATCCCCAACATCAGGGGAAATCAATATATTAAGCACCTGATAATACCCTCAAACCTGTATATTTCATAGATACATGTTTTTTTTCTTTCTTATTCTCTTTCTATTTTTTTATTCACTCGTATTTCTTGTTTTTTTTTTTAATTTTTTTAAACTATCTAATATTACAACTGGAGGCTTAATACAACGATAAACCCAGGAAAATCTGAAATAACCTTCCTCGCCCACAAGGAGTTATAACCACCTTACTATCTTATCCTTCTGTCAGTGTTTCTACTTTTACTGTATTTACTTTTGTTCTTGTATTATATAAATCTCTTTCCTGGGGTTCATTCTGACTAGGTTCTTTTATTTCTTGTCATTTACTTTTGTAGGTCTATATGTTTGTTCGTGTTGGTCTACATACCTTATAAATCTTATTTTTGGGGCCCGTTCTGCTGGGATTTCTTCTTTTTCTCATTCTCTCTCTCTCGTTTTTTATCCTCATTCTTCCTTTTTGGTGGTGAATCCCAATTTCTCCTAAACCTTCCAGAGTGCACCCTGCCTGGATCGTGGGCGAAATATCCAGCTATACATCCTCTCATCAAAATGACTAGGAGGAGGAACACCCAACAAAGGAAAAACCCAGAGACTGCACCTTCTCCCTCAGAATTATTGGACATGGACATAAACAGTATGACAGAAAGGGAATTCAGGGTGACAATTATCCAGGCAATGGCTAGGATGGAGAAAAACAGTAATGACAACATAGAATGTCTAAGGGCAGAAATGAAAACGAGTATAGCTGATGTAAGAAGCGCTATCAGTGAGAACCAATCCAATCTAAATAGTCTAACGGCTAGAGTTACGGAGACAGAGGATAGAATTAGTGATCTAAAGGATAAAATGGTTGAGAAGAAAGGTCAGGAGGAGAGCTGGAGCAAACTGCTCAGGAATCATGAGAAGAGACTTAGGGAAACAAAAGACGCCATGAAACATTCCAATGTCAGAATTACTGGAATCCCAGAGGGGGTAGAGAAAGACAAAGACTAGAAGATATAGCTGACCAAATACTGAATGAAAATTTCCCCAATCTGGGGAATGGAGCAAGGATTCGTGTCCTAGAGGCAGAAAGGACATCTACTAATATCACCAAGTCTAAAAAATCAACAAGACTCATCATAGTGAAATTAGCAAATTATAATTTTAGACAAGAGGTCCTGAGGGCAACTAGGGGGAAGAGATCCCTTACATACAGAGGAAGACCCATTAGAATAACGTCAGACCTGTCCACAGAAACCTGGCAAGTCAGAAAGGGCTGGCATGATGTATTCAGGGAAATAAACGAGAAGAACATGCAGCCAAGAATACTTTATCCAGCAAGGTTGACATTCAAAATGGATGGAGAGATAAAGAGCTTCCAAGACTGGCAAGGATTAAAAGAGTATGGGACCACCAAGCCGGCACTCCAGGAAATATTAAAGGGGGTTCTATAAAAGTAGAAAGATCTCATGAGTGACGTAGAACAGAAATTTA